>CM055899.1:14117887-14265387 GCA_029582155.1 Panopea generosa | reverse complement strand
GGATATCTAAATAATAAAGAAGCTGTCCATTCACGCCTTATTTAATCAAGCTACATAAATGGATGCTGGTCACAAAATACCTTTTGACCTTGATTTTTCTTCAGTTATAAATGTTTCTTGCATAATATAAATGTCACAGTGTGTACCTAATATGTAAGGAGAGAAACATATGTCAACGGTCTGGTTAGCTCAGTCGGTAGAACACTTGACCTGTAAGTGAAAGGTCCCGAGTTCTACATGTCTATACTATAGTTTACACTGTGCAGATAGCCAGTATGTATTTTTACTGGGGTTTAAAAATAATTTCAAAACAGACCTAGAATACAAAGGAACCAATCTCAGTACAGCCACTGTCCTTTTATAGGTAACCTTAAATTTCTCACAAAATGTTTTTAGACTACCGGAGCGAGGATTGATCCGTCAACTTCGGCAGTGAGAAGTAAATGGTTATTTGACAACAACACTCTGGACAACTCTGCCACAGAAGGAACCATTTGTATAATTCTAAACACCAGACATTCATACTGTATTCAAGCATAAATAGAGTTCTTGCAGTTTAAATGTTAAAATATGACTTAACCAAATGTATATTTCTGGACAAATGTTGGAAACGTCTAGGACACAGGACTAGTCTAAAATTTAAGAGAAGTCTCTGGACATGGCAGTAATTTGAACCTCCATCTCCAATGTACCAAGAAAAAACAACAGCAATGTGCATGACTGCATACATAAACCAACACATTTACTTAAGTTCCCAAATTAGCAGCTGAGGCATCCAAATATATATGACATATACAATCTAGACAAAGGTTCCCTTCAGTTCTTGTCCAGACACTTCTACAATCTGGTTGTAATACTAAACAAGACAAACAAAATAGACAAAAAATATAGACCATGTATGATTATAAACTGCAGTCCAAGGAAAATATACTTTTCGAATGTAAGGCAGTCAGAAAGAGTAGGCATAAGTTAGTAGCATTTTGTCTATGCAGCAGCAAACATTATAAAAAAATATACATTTTTAAAAGAGAATAATTTCATTAAAAAATAAAACAGACATTTCTTTTTTCACCATATCTAAGCCATCTCTTTTCATGTTGTTCGCAACTGCTGGGATTCGAACCCAGAATTTCTACAAAAGTGTAGTTGTAGTTGTGTTTGCCAGTTACACCACAGAAGCATATCATGTTGTACTAAGATAATGGACTTAAATATTTACCAAATCAAATTATGTAAATTAATAGAAATTAATATTTAAAATAGACCAAATTTCTATTTATAAAATGCACTCTTAAAACACAGCACTACATGTTTGTTTTCTAATACTATATACATGTAGTATGATATCAAATTTTGTGAAATTAAAAATCAGATCGACTCCTCCTTTTTTATGGGGGAAAATGCTTCAACAATCTGGAAGCTAGTCTTTAATAGAAATATACAGGTATTGATTTCAAGTCAGGTTGAAACATTTAAAGCATCAGCTGTGTGTTTTATGGTATTTTTTACATAAATATATGTACTTTATAAAATGGTTAAATTTGAATATCTCTGTCCCAAATAAATGCCCCCTTTGTAAAATGAATTGCACCTTGGGATTTATTCATGTTATACATTAAGTCTATAATGTGTCTGACTGTCAATTCAAGGGTTGTGAGATCCAATTGATGGTACTTGCGCATAAAATTTTAAAATATCAAATAAGGGCAATAATTTGCATTTTTTTCATGCAAGAGTAATCTTACTTATTCATTGTAGTATGTTTTATGACTGGGAAGTCTTGCGTTAAGTTTAAATCAAATACATTGAGTGGTTGATGAAGTATGGACAAGATGGTACTTGCAGGCAAAACTAACCAGAATTTATAAGTCAAACAAGGGCAATAGTTTGCATTATATTAATCCAAGAGTTATCTAACTTAGTTATCATAGTATGACTGGGAAATGTTGTGTTAAGTTTCAAGTCAATACATGCAATGGTTATTGAGATTGGGACTTGCACACAAAACTTCAACCAAGGTGGGACGCTGACATCCGGGTGAGCAGAATAGCTCTTTTTATTCTTCGAAAAGTCGAGCTAAAAACAATTTGAAAATTGTTTACAGTAACAAAGACAACTCTGTCAGAATTTACAATGTATTTACCAAAACTCTAATGAAAACAAAGCAAAAGGCCAACTAATAATAAATGTATGTTAAATAATTACATCATGACATGAACATGAAGATTACTGACTTATATTTATATAATTATATTAATACATTCATTGTTGGAAACCGTAATTTATAATGTGTTTTTAAACAAGAGGCCCATGGGCCTTAACAGTCATCTGATTATCCAAAAAACATTCCCATAAATCTATTCAGTCGTAAGAAATAACTTTTTGTCAATTTCTCTTATATATATTTAGTAAAGTAGGTTAAGTAAAGTAAGTTACCAAGGACAAAACCGTGTGACCCAGGGACATGCAATTCACAATTTTTATAAATAACCAAAAGGAAACCAGAAGAAACATACAGTTGGTTTTAATCTGTAACCTGCACTATTCCCCTGGAACCTTAAAAGATCAACACTCTTCTCGGGTAATCGCCAATATGGGATGTTTATGTCCGTAAAAGTAGGTAAGCTTCTTTCGCGCCAAACACTTTAACAATTACAGATATTATAGAAATATGTTGATGTTTACAAGGACTTGTATAGAAGGATAGGAAACTTGCATCTCCTGACTAAATGTTGATAAAATAGCACACGAAAGATTACTTATTTGGCATGAACGTTCACAAAATCTCAACTAGTTGCCTTTCCATCTCTATATATTAATTCCTTGATGTTTATGTCCACAAATTTTAGGTTAGTAACTTTCGCAGCACACACTATGACAAATACAGATATTTAAACATATGGTAGATGTTTATTTCTGTAAAATGTTGGGTTAGTGACTTTTGTGCCACACACCATGACAACTACAGATATAAAAAAAATTGTTGGGGTTTATGTTCTTTCAACAAACAGTGAGTTTGGGTCCGACTGTAGCTTCAATTTCACATGCTGTGGCCCACGGGTGGTGGTGGTTTCATCAACATACCAGTTCATCTACTTTAATTTTGTGTTAAAAACAGGTAGTGGTTCCCTCAACCTTAATTTAGTATAGTGTTATGTGGCACGCCAAATATACAGCAAGAACACTGACAATTGTGGATAGGTGAGAACCAGTTATGGTCTGTTGACTAACTAGGGCTATAATTATGTAATTGAAAAGTATTAATGAGTAATAACATATTTAGCATTAGTTTATTTTAATTAAAACAATTTTAGGTAAAACACTAATCAATATCATATATATCACCAACATTGCCGATGAAACAACCAACAATGTTGATGCTATTTGTAAATATTGCCAACTGTGCAGGAAATTGAATACCATACCTGATGTAGTGAATGTACATTGGTCACTTACAACAGTATTGCGTTAAGCTAGCTTTTACAGCGATGTAGTAAAAGGCAAAGTGCCATCATTGCAAAAAGGAAGTGCTTCCTTGGGGTAGTCGCATAATGGCGGTTATGAATAATCCTCAATTCTTCTTCTTTAAAAATGCATTTTCCTTATTTTAATGCTCATTTTTTTTATTTGAATGGCATTATTGATGTATTTTGAACATTTTGATTTGTCATGTTTGAATTGTGAATTTAGAAAAAAAAAATGATGCTTGGAAATTGGGGTATGAATTCATGATTTCGGAAGTCTACTTTCACTTTATCACCAGTGTACACACTGAACAGAAAAAAGATCTCTTATATGACACATGACCCCTACTTTTCTCATCATATTTTGATAGTGCAGAGGTTGACAAACAGTAAAATGTAGGTTTCACTTCTTTCATTTGGGACTCTCTATGAATGACAAGCCTTCCAACTTTTACTATTTACTATAGAATCAATGGTGGGGTTACACCTAAAGCGCACTGACTGTATTGGAAGTTGAGCAACGATGTACAGTGTTAGGGGAGTGTTAGTACTTGGATGGGTGATCGATGTTACTTTAATGGCAACGAGGATAAACTTTCGAACCTGTTCCTGCACGAATCTCTCTTTCTTTGGAATGGGATGGGATATGGCAATGAACTGCTGAAAGCCACAGGCTGTGCTGTTGGGTATACGCCCTAAAGGTAAAGAGGGGAAGAGTGTATTGAGTGTTCATATAGGTCACTAACAACAGTCTTTTCTGTGAAGCTAGCTTTTACAGCGACATGGTTAAGCAACGGTGTACAAGATAAGTACTTGAATGGTTGACCGATGTCACTTTAGCGATATTCATAATTCTCGGAAGTGATCGAATTCAGGTCATGATCGAAAAAGCATAGAATTGTAAACATCAAACAATTGTTCATTTATTTTCTACTCTCGCAAGATGGACATGGTTATTTTGAGAGCCATTTCCAGGACAAAAATGATACGATACTAAGCAACAATTATCTATACACGTATATTTACCTTTGATAACACCAGCGAACTGTTGAAAACGCAAAAAATAGATAAACAGCAATCGGAATGCTTTTCATTTTACCCGCAATTACTTTGACCGAAACTTTGCGAAACATATTTACTGCAGAGCAATGACTTTGTCGTCTAGTTTGGTATTTTAATTATCCACTAAAGCTAAGAATTTTACTTATCAAACAACTGTTTTAATATCATTATTAAAGTAATTCTTTTGAAACAAGATTTTGTTAGTTTTATTTTATTTGGAATAATAGTCACGAGACAACGTATGGGTTAAGGTCGTCGTGTTTTTTTCTTCAAAATGCACCACTTCTCACTGAGTTCTAGATGTCGCTCGAGTGATACCGTAACGTGTTCGTAAACGAACTCGCCCTTCGGGCGATTTTGGTTTCAAACCCATTGAAAAGAGGCATCATTTTAGTTAACTGGAAATATAATCAATTTAAATATTTAATTCGCAATGGTGAACATTTTTGTTAAACAATCTATATGTAGAAGTAGCATGTACTATATAACAGCGTTGACGTCAAGACAGTATACATATACATTATAACAGAAATGAAGACATGTTATGCAATAGGCAAGTAGTATCAGTATTATATATATTATGTTATACGTATATACTATACACAATAATTGAATGCATGCTAGTAAACAATATATTGAATTACTATCAACTAAGAACTGCCTTGAAAACATGCTGTATGTAGCACTACTAGATTCTGTATAGATGTATTGAAGCATGCTTTAAAACTTCTATGCAGTCGCATGCTTACTATATATTATACAACATTATTGAAGCAAACTATATATATCATTACTATATGCTATAAAATGAAAATTGAATCCTTGCTATTCAAGCATTATTATATCCTGTACAACACTGAAGTCATGCTATACAAAATTACTATATACGTATATATTATACAATAAAATTTAAGCCTAAGGCTTGCTAACCAAATTATATAATGCGTTAACTATATAATAGAAAACTAGTATGAGTTCATGCTATATAAAGTATAGGTAGTTTTATTAGATACTCTACAAACTTTATGTAAAAATAATATATATATCTACTATACAACAAAACTGAAGCCGCACTATTCGAATTATATATTGCATTGCTATAAAATGTAAAAATATCTTGAAGGTGTGCTATACAAAACTATATGTAGCAATACAGATGCTATTAGAGCATGCTCTGCAGTCTATATAGAGCACTGCTATATAATATATGAAGGATCTTACATGAGTGCTCATTTGTTATTGAATTTATTAAACGAGGCAAACATATATTATGCAAGGATCTGCCGAGCATTATATCATTTTTTGCAAACGAGTTTGATAAAATCAATAACAAATGAGCACGAATGTAAGATTCGTTTTACATTTGTAACAGGTGTTATCGAGAAACATCGGTGCTTCAATGAAAGTAGTTTTTGTACTGTTGGGGCTCTGTTAGATTAAAACAGAACGAGACAAGAGAAACACCTGAATGGGGGCAACACTTACTGCCTAAGTGGTGGACATGATCCAAAATTATGTATGCATTATATCCCATGGGAGCGTGAAACATTCAGGATGTTTCTGAAATCGTGTATCGTGATGTGACCAGTAACGCACGATTTCCCGATATTTCATCAACTGGGGAGTTTCATAGTGAATTTAAATATAGAGGTGGATCGATAAAATACAGCGATGCACCGATATTCTATAGCGGTGCGCCTATATATACATTTTTTTGCCACCGTTTGCACCATTGAGTGAACATGTGAGGGAAAATCAGCAAACATTTGCAAAATAACTGCAAATATATAGCGGCACAGGCTCCCAAAACTTTATTAAGTTACAATGGTAAATAAAATAAAAAAGTAATCACAAAAAAACTACGATGTTTTTATCCTACCCCCCCTTTACGTCACTGATTCAGAATTTTTTTTTGGTCAAATATTCAAAATAACCGTCAAAAGGTTACGCGAAGTTTGATTAAAAATACTTCAGCTAATATATATATATATATTTACTATCACGAAAATAAAAATGAGCTTTAAAAAACGTCATATTCTATTATTATTTCTGAAACTGGTATTGAAAATGAGCATTATAACAGAAATGGATAACAAAAAGTGTTAATCTTTGAAAGCATTCACTGAGAAGGTTTTCCTTACATCATTATAGATAGTAGATCTATTCTTAGTCTAGTAAAATGTTATACCCCACCCACATTTGGATCCAGGGGTTGTATTCACCAACAACATATCTTAGACTTAAGCTCAAGAATGAATTTTGAAAAAACACACTTTGATGAATTTAAGCCCTATATATTTTAAGAGTGGTCATCGGGCAGAGCCTGCAATCGAAGCTGCGGCCTCTCAGTTAATGGCCAATATCGTTTCCATCGTAACGCTTATGGAAGTAGCAGCAGCATGAACAGTTGTGATAGTAATAGTTGTAGTTGTAATAGAAGCAGTAGTAGAAGTAGTAGTAATAGTGGAAGTAGTACATGTAGCAGCAGTAGTAGAAGTGATGGGCAGTAGTAGTGGAAGTAGTAGCAGCAGTAGTAGAAGTAGTAATAGTGGAAGTAGTACATGTAGCAGCAGTAGTAGAAGTAGCGGAAGTGATAGCAGTAGCGGAAGTGATAGCAGTAGTAGAAGTGATAGCAGCAGCGGAAGTGATAGCAGCAGCGGAAGTGATAGCAGCAGCGGAAGTGATAGCAGTAGCGGAAGTGATAGCAGTAGCGGAAGTGATAACAGTAGCAGAAGTGATAGCAGTAGTGGAAGTGATAGCAGTAGTGGAAGTGATAGCAGTAGCGGAAGTGATAGCAGTAGTGGAAGTGATAGTAGTAGTAGTAGTGATAGCAGTAGTGGAAGTGATAGCAGTAGTGGAAGTGATAGCAGTAGTAGAAGTGATAGCGGTAGTGGAAGTGATAGCGGTAGTGGAAGTGATAGCGGTAGTGGAAGTGATAGCAGTAGTGGAAGTGATAGCAGTAGCGGAAGTGATAGCAGTAGCGGAAGTGATAGCAGCAGCGGAAGTGATAGCAGTAGCGGAAGTGATAGCAGTAGCGGAAGTGATAGCAGTAGCGGAAGTGATAGCAGAAGTGGAAGTGATAGCAGTAGTGGAAGTGATAGTAGTAGTAGTAGTGACAAGAACAGTAGTGATATTAGTAGTAATAATAGTAGTAAGCAAGTCTATACTAGTAAATAGAATATCAAAGCTGTAAACAACAGCAGCAGCAGCAACAGCAGACATTCTAGTAGAAATAGTACAGGCAGCAGCTGTAGTAGTTGTAGTAGTAGTAGTAGTAGTAGCAGCAGCAGCAGCAGCAGTTGTAGTAGAAGTAGTTGTAGTAGTAGCAGCAGCAGCAGTTGTAGTACTTGAAGTATTATAATTAGTTGTAGTAGTAGTTGTAGTTGTAGTTGTAGTCGTAGCAGCAGCAGCAGCAGCAGCAGCAGTAGTAGCAGTAGCAGTAGCAGAAGCAGTGGTAGTAGTAGTAGTAGTAGTAGTAGTACTAGTAGTAGTAGTTGTTGTAGCAGTAGCAGTAGTAGTAGTAGTAGTAGCAGTAGCAGTAGTAGTCGTAGTAGTAGTGGCAGTGGTAGTAGTAATAGTAGCAGTAGTAGTTGTAGTAGTATTAATAGTAGTAGCAGCAGCAGTAGCAGTAGCAGTAGCAGAAGCAGTGGCAGTGGCAGTGGCAGTGGCAGTGGCAGTAGTAGTAGTAGTAGTAGTAGTGGTAGTAGTAGTAGCAGTAGCAGTAGCAGTCGTAGTAGTAGTAGTAGTAGTAGCAGTAGCAGAAGCAGTAACATCGCATTAGTAGTGGTAGTGGTAGTGTCAGTGGCAATGGCAGTAGTAGTAGTAGTAGTAGTAGTAGCAGCAGCAGCAGCAGTAGCAGTAGTGGTCGTAGTAGTAGTAGTAGTAGTATTAGCAGTAGCAGTAGTAGACGTAGTAGTAGTAGTAGTAGTAGTAATAGTAGTAGTAGTAGTAGTAGTAGTAGTAGTAGCAGTAGCAGTGGTAGAAGTAGTATTAGTAGTAGTAGTAGTAGTAGTAGCAGTAGTAGTAGTAGTAGGAGTAGAAGTAGTAGTAGTAGCAGTAGCAGTAGTAGTCTTAGTAGTAGTAGAAGTAGTGCAAGTTTAACTTATAGAAGCTCTTATGTATTCAGTAAAATCAAAACATGACATTCTACCCGACGACGTTAAATTTCAATAAAAACACTCTGCCACATATCCATACAATTCACATTATTGATTAAACTTCATGTAGTCTATTTTTACACGCACTTTATGTAAATGTACAATGCAGGTTGTGTATCTATTTTAAAACCAGCCTATCCAGGGTAAAATTGATATTTTGCCACACTGGGAAACCATTAAAAGTCGCCATTTTGGATTAAGGTAAGAATTGTTTTATTTCATCTTATTCTCAATAATTCTTCACACTATTTGAGATATTTATGTGTATCCCTGATTCTATTTATTTACCACCAATATGAAGCTACATGAAACACTTCTAATTAGTTAATGGAGCTGGCGAAACGTTTGTATATACACTCGAGAGATATGAAAACTCAACACAGGAACACAGGGTTTTAGCGCGGAATTACTTGCAAACACGAATGAAGGAGGTAAAAACTATTCTCAAGTAAACAACCAATAACATCCACAGAAAATAATTATTGTACAATATGGATATATACGCTTGTGTTAATATGTTGCATTTTCATATATCCTCCATGTGTTACGTTTTCATATCTATTGAGTGTATGATGAGGTTACCAGTTATCGATCACCTGAGAATCACTTAAGAGTCGTCGTTAAATATTTCAATGCAAAATGGATGTTGACACTAAATGCTTGTATATAACGTTTAAATAACTATAAAATAATAATTTTCTACCACAAAGATAACAAATACATGCCCATTGCCTTTACCATTAACATTAGATCACGGTAACCCTTATATACTTAAAACAAAATGGCGTCTCCAGATTTCGATCACATGACTGGATGACGTAATGTATAAAACCAAAATGACATGAGACTGCAGAAGTGCAAATAAATGAAAGCAGATCAAACTGCACTAACCTTTCACATGCGTGAATATTCTCCATGGCCTTATTCCAAATATTACAATATTAATTCACTTATCAGCATGACGTAGTTATTTTTGTCTAATTTTATTTTAAAAAATTTTGATATTGTACCAAATAAAAACACTGATTAAAAAAAATTGCTATTTTTTCAAAACTTTTTTAATGTATCTTTATATTATCCACCTCTTCTTATCGACTTCTTATAACAAATCTTTTCAGCTATTTCCTCATTGAACATGTGGTCATGTGATAATTTGACAAACTCATTTCATTTTTTAACACATTTCTATAAAAAAAGGTACTATTCCAGAACCTCTATAATTTCTGACAAGCGAAAATATTTATAACTTTTGACTTTGACCTATTTTACATCAATCTTAAGCAGACGAGGTTGGAATTGGTATTCTTAAACAACCTTAGCTTTTGTCAAAGTTTGATGTAAACTGAAAAATGGACATACTTAGAAATATATTTGTTCATGTTTGTATAATAAAACAACGTACTTGTATCGGAAGCATTAGTTTAGATAGTTTTCATTGCATTCAATAACCACGTGGATACTATTCGTAAACAGTGCAAAAAGTTAATATTCGCGTGCACGATATTCATAATTCTCGGAAGTGATCGAATTCAGGTTGTGATCGAAAACATGTTACGTCACCATATATGCCTGTTATCATATCAGCAATCGACATATTGTGGCTGGTATCGAGATTCGAGAGATAAATGTTGAAATCGAATTTTACTCTTTACATCGGATTTAATACCCATAAGAAATTAGCTGGGGCCCAAAATAAGATAAAATTGTTATTTTTTTCCAACAACCGATCAGCCAGGTGTATTTATAAATGGTATAAATGACCCCTGGGTGATGGTTTCATGTTTGGTCAAAGGAAGGGCTAGGATCCTAGATACAGCGGATTTTTTTTTTTACATATGAGTGGGCCTACTCTTTTTATCATCTGTTTTAGGAATTAATTGGATCATCTTGAGATCTGGAGTATATTTTAGTTATACAAGTTGAGACCGGGTCCTTTAGAGATATTTAATATCTTTCGGGGACCACCAAAGGACCAGAAAGTATAAAAATATGAACTTTCAAAAATCATCTTCTCAAGGACACAAGGTATAAAAAATCCCTATGAGTAGAGATTTCCAGTTTAAGGGGCAACTGGGGCCCAACAATGATGACAATCTTCTTCTTTAGATCAGTACAATTTATTCATACATTTGTTATAAATGATCCAGATGAGAGAGGTTCTTGATTTGTTTAAATAAAGGAGCTGGGGGTTGATTGGGTCCAAGTAAGTATAACGGGAGTGATTTTACTTTGGAATGCTATGGAAAGTGATAATTCTAATTTTTCTCATCTATAAATTCTTCTCAGGCTTAGTACATTAAAAAACTTGAAAGGAAGTGACAGGTGAATTAGGGTTAACGAATTAGGCCAATTAGGGCCTACTGTTATATTTGGCAATTATAACATCATAAAAAACGTTGGCTATCTGCACAAAATCAGAAACATGTCTGAATATAATGGATAATTAATACGTATACACGTTAAATTTATACCTTACAAGTATATGTGTTATTAGTGACCGTAACTAGAGAGAGCGTGACTTTAATCATATATACATCATATATAAATCTGTCCTTTATATAGCATTTGAGTAGTCATGAATCCTTAACTGGATCCTACTCATATAAAGCTATCATTTCATGTATGTAAATATGTCCGTCCAGTCCAGATGTGTTGCATGTAAATCCATAGTATATCAGTCATCGTTGACACCAAATTGATTGGTTTGGCAGAGGCCTTGATATTGTGTCTATGGTTTGCATTGTAGCTAGGCGCACTCGCCGTAGTCTGGTCTGTACATTTATGACTTGTTATTCACAAATATCTCCATATACAGTTTATCGTCCGCGTCAGCAAGGGATAAGGAACAGAAAATGTATTCTAATCATAAACAGCCCATCATCGAGATATATATCGAGTATAAAATATAACCGTGTATAATGAGTTAAGAGTTTTATATGATGATGTCATAATTGTGTATGATGATATCATAATGATGTGATAGATGTATATGATGATGTCATAATTGTGTATGATGATATCATAATGATGTAATAAATGTGTATGATGATGTCATAATTGTGTATGGTGATATCATAATGATGTGATAAATGTGTATGATGATGTCATGATTGTGTATGATGATATCATAATGCTGTGATAAATGTGTATGATGATGTCATGATTGTGTATGATGATGATGTGATAAATGTGTATGATGATGTCATAATTTTGTATTATGATATCACAATAATGTGATAAATATGTTTGATAATGCCGTTAACTCGGAAAACAAACGAATATCAAAATATAAATGTAAGAACATAAAACGAACGAAGTGGGAAATCCTAACCAAATTATATGTTGATTGATTTCAGTTGATATAAAATATAACTAATGCTTGTTTCACTTTTCTCGTCCACAGATTGCCAAACAAATCTTCATTGCTTGAAATAAAATAGACACTTAGCTGTTCTTAAGTATAAGTTGACTGTGGTACACTTAACATTATGTAGGATTGTTTACCAGTAGTGAATTGAAATAAGCAATGTAGTTTTTGCAACTAGTATTCATTTGTTGACCATACGGACAACTATGTAATTGGCATACTACAGGACGAGACTTGTAGTGAGGTAGGCAACACAAGCGGCCATTATGGCCAATATCCAACAAACACTGATAAACCCATTCTATAGAAACTGGGTCAAAGGAGGCCTAGTTCTCAAGGTCACTAGGGATGGGATCCAGTGTTTCGTTGATGATACTGTCGCCAATTTTCTGCAAAAAAGTCTGAATGATATTTCTGTAAAGGAGCATTTACCACTAGGCACAGTATGCAATTCATGCACGACACAAAATGTCCTCCGATGTCCAACACGCGGAACATGCACAATCAGACATGGAGCGTGCAATTATCATGATAACGGTGACCCATCGAAGACATACAGACCATGTCCAACAGGTATATGCGGTGAGCTCCAGGATATAATCTACAGAAACCATAGATTCCGTGGACCACCCTGGCGTAACACCAATGCCAAACTCTGGTGTAGCAACAGTTGGGAGATTGCGAAGTGTTTCATGGCCGCCGATGGTTACAGCACCGTGACGTCTGCTGCAGAAACAGACTTTCCAGGCCTGGTCAGCGTAGTGATAAACCTCATAGACTTCCAGAATGTGGTAGCAGATAACCTATCTCGGACAAACAACATATTCTGTCAGGTATGTTCTTTACAAGATCGTATAATAAATTCTTTATTTATAAGAATAATTGACAATGTCAGTTTTTGGGATCATACTATTACGTAAGGATATTTAATCAAGAAATAAGCCAGAGTTTTTAGATTTTGTAAATTTTTTTCACTAGTTTTTTTTTTCTGTCTTTGCGAAATATTTGAACGGATAAAATCTCCAAAGTGTTTCTTTATTAAAGAACTTTCCAATCCGGGGAGAGGAAGCGACATTTGATATAATATACATGTGTTTTTTTCGTATAAAAACAGGCAAGGCGCATTCGGAATGAGATCCTGCATACAAGTACCTTCCAGCTGTCTGTACCTGAACTAGATGGTTACATAGATACGATGAAACAGTTGCTGAATGATACCAAACATCTCGCTACGGATGGAAACGCCCAGGCGGCTATCACAAAGCTTAACCAGGTAACATTAGAATTGGCATCAATGTATCCATAGACTTCAGCTGAAATTAAGAAACAAAAACATGAACGTGCAGTTGTTGCAAATATTTATTTAAATACGTTTACTATAAATACAAGTAAAATATATTGACCACAAGGGAAACATGGAATAATTACAAGACTCACTTACCCTATATGTAATACAATTTCTGTCGTGGTCAAATTCGGTTTTAAATATACAAGTGAGTTGCATGTATACAAATCACAACAAATCATTCTAATAGTTCCCTAACGTTATGTATTGAAAAATCAAAAACAGTTTGATAAAATATTAATTATTAGAAACATTATTATACTTATTTTCAATAAAAGCATTTCAAATTACCCCTCCCATAATGATTACACATGAACAATTATTAAAGATGATCAATTAAACTGGCGCGTAGTTAATAAACGTTTGAACATCAATATGTAGCAGTGTTCTTCACTGAAAAAAATAGTGTATCATTTTGAAATGGTACATGGTTTAATATACGTTACGCTCAGTGTAAATTCAAACAAATAGTGTTACCATTGATGAAAACTAATTAAAATCAATATGAAACAATTATAGATATGTTGAGTGTTGGTTAAAACAGGAAAGAGAAACACTGACTTTTTCACATAAACGATAAAATCAGTTAAAGTGAAATAAAGGTTATAAAAATGACATTAAATTTATATATAATGTAGACTATTCACAAGTAATTTTAAGGGCATATTTCAATTATGCCAAAATGCAATGGCTTGCTTAATTGGTTATGGACGCTAGGAAAAGTAACTTTGTGTTTAACAAACAAAAAAGATTGATTATTCGTCATTCGTCCGCCATCTTTTTGTTAGTCTCGGACACGTTCTTGAAATGGCCGAAACGGATAATTAATATCGGGGTTACGACCCTTGAATTGTCCAAAAATGTGGTATTTGATCGTGTGTACACTCTTCACCTGCATTTTATTCATCGAATCTTCGCTAAACTTATACAGTAGTTCTGTGTCTCTGATAAATTTTGAAGTGGCCAATTAAGTTACAGCCTTTTAACGGTAGAAAACTACGTTGTTCGACATTGTGTCCGGTTTCATTGGATCCTCACCACAGATACATATTGGCCATCTCGGACAAGTTTACAGGTCAAATTAATTCATTGATGTCGAATACTGGCCCTTGATATATAAAATTGTGTTATTTGAACTTGCGTACACTTCAGCACCCGCAGTTTTCATTGTATACTCACTAAACTTACACAGTAGTTATACATAAAGTCTCAGATAAAGTTTTGACTGGTCAAATCCGATAAAAATGTCTGATTTATATACCTTGCAGGGCTCATGCCGTCGGTCGCCAAAGGCGCCACTTGCGATAAAAAGAGTGGTTCGTATATTCTCAGCTTAGCGAAAGCTATTGGAGCTAACAATATATATGGCAGAAGTTTTAGTTAAAAGTCCAATGTTTATAAATTTGCATTTCATTCTCCATAACTTTCGAACATATTGTGTGTCTCTAGATGGATACCACCAGGACCCAGTTATTCAAAGCTCTGTTAGCTTAACTACCTGTTTAGTGAAATTTTATAACTTCAATATTTTCTATACTTAATGATTTTGATGGCAATTTTTATGTATTTTTAGAAAGAAAATTGCATATTTCCATAAAAACAAATTACCTAAAAAGCTGTAAATCTCAAAATATCGTGATTTGAAAATTTTACTTTACCCAGTGTTAAGCTAACCAAGCTTTGAACAACTATGCCCTAGATTGACTCATCAAAGTTAGTTTAATGTTGGTAACAGGTACCACAGGTGAGCGATTTAGGGACCATGTGACCACCTTGTTAATATTATGCATTGGAAATAAACCACCAAGATATGTTGACAGTTAAATTAAAATATAAAAGTTTGGTAAATAATTATAAGTGAGTAAACTGGCCAATACGACTGTTATAATGATAAAAACCACAGATACATTATTTTGTGTTTTAGATAAAAAATAACTCATTGTTAGTGACACAGGAA
Organism: Panopea generosa; assembly: GCA_029582155.1. NCBI lineage: Eukaryota > Metazoa > Mollusca > Bivalvia > Adapedonta > Hiatellidae > Panopea > Panopea generosa. The sequence continues at coordinate 14,250,035 of CM055899.1, read as the reverse complement.
GACGCGTGCCAGTTACGGGAGGAAGCATTAACAGTAATCAAAGATAAGACAAAAGACGCACTACAAGAACTGCAAACAACAGGAGAACGAATAACAGATGATATAAAAGGAAAGGGTGACCAACAAGTCACACTTATTCTAGATAAGGCAGAAGTAAAGAAGGCAAAATTGATACAAAATATTGAAACAACAGAAAAAGAAATAATGGATAATATAGATGCAAAGGGTTGCCAACAAGTCATGCTTATTCAAAACGTATCAGAAGAAAAGAAAACAGAAGTGATACAAAGTATGGAAACTAGGAACGAACAAATAAAAGATGATATGGAAGCAAAAGGTGACCAACAAGTCACGCTCATTCAAGATAAAGCAAAAGAAATGAAAAGAAAAGTGAAAGAAAATCTAGAAACGAGGAAAGAAGAAATAATAGATAATATAGAAGCAAAGGGTTGCCAAAAAGTCACGCTTATTCAAGATAAAGCAGACGAAAGGAATGCAAAATTGATACACAATCTGGAAACAACAGAAAAAGAAATAATGGATAATATAGATGCAAAGGGTTGCCAACAAGTCATGCTTATTCAAAAAGTATCAGAAGAAAAGAAAACAGAAGTGATACAAAGTATGGAAACTATGAAAGAAGAAATGAAAGATGATATAGAAGCGAAGAAAAAAGAAGCTTTACAAGATATAGGAGCAATTAGTACCCACTACGTTAAAGTTTTTCAAAATGAAGCAGATGAAAAGAAAGAAAAAATGATACAAGAGTTAAAAGTAAAGAACATGAAATTGATGGTGGAAGACGTCCATCGAGAAGAAAAACAATCGTACACCGATGAAAAACAAAGTAAGTAGTTACTTTAGGAAAAAAGTATACACACGTACATTATCAGGCTGAATACAATGTGTCCAATTCCTATTACATTTCATCTTCTGAAGGTATAACTAAGTATCACTTTGTATTTTTCATTTATAGGAAACACTGTCAGTATAATTGTTAAAACTGATTGTTAAATGTTTGTTTGAAATTCTGTGACTTCTGTCTGAAGACACTGTAAATAAAGTTGGACTATATGTAACCCATTTGTGATTGCTGTGTAAAAAATTTGAGACAAGTGTTTAAATACCATTTGAATAGTGCGTAAAAAGAGTATGAATAGTATGTGGCTAATATGTTACACGTATCTAAATAGTATGTGGCTAGTGTGTGACACGTGTCTGAATAATATGTGGTTAGTATGTGACACGTGTCTGAATAGTATGTGGCTACTGTGTAATACGTTTCGAACTAGTATGTGGCTAGTGTGTGACACGTGTCTGAATAGTATGTGGCTTGGCTAGTGTGTGACACTTGTCTGATTTTTATGTGGTAAGTATGTGACACGTGTCTGAACGGTATGTAGCTAGTGTTTGACACGTGTCTAATAGAATGTGGCTAGGGTGTGACACGTGCCTGAATGATATGTAGCTAGTGTATGACATGTGTCGGAATAGTTTGTGGTTAGTGTGTGACACGTGTCTGAATGGTATGTAGTTAAAGTGTTAAAAGTGACTGAATAGTATGTGGCTTGTATGCGACACTTGTCTGAATAGTATGTGGGTACTGTGTGACACATGTCTGAATAGTATGTGGCTTGTGCGTGACACGTGTCTGAATAATATGTGACTTGTGTGTAACACGTGTTTGACTAATATATGACTTGTGTGAGACACATTTCCGAATAGTATGTAGTTAATGTGTGTGACACGTGTCTGAATAGTATTTGGCTAGATGTGACACGTTTCTGAATAGTATTTGGCTAGTGTGTGACATGTTTCCTAATAGTAATTGGCTAGTTTATGGCACATGTTAGTATGTGGTTAGTGTATGGCACGTGTCTGAATAGTATGTGGCTTGTGTTTGCCACGTGTCTGAGTAGTATGTGACTAGCGTGTGACACGTTTCTGAATAGTATTTTGCTAGTGTGTGATACGTGTCTGAATAGTATGTGGCTTGTGTGTGACATGTTTCTGAATATCATTTGCATAGTGTGTGTGTGACACGTGTCTGAATAGTATTTGGCTAGTACGTGATACATGTCTAAATAGTATGTGGCTAGAATGTGACACGCGTCTGAATAGTATGTCGTTAGTGTGTGACACTTGTTTGAATAGTATGTTGCTAATGTGTGATACTTGTCTAAATAGTATGTGGCTAGCGTGTGATGTGTGTCTGAATAGAATATGACGAACGTGAATAGTCGGTGACTTAAGTGTGTTTAGTCAGTGAATATATTGTAACTATATTTTATCCAATTGACTAATGTGTGCCATGTACTTGACTGTAACGAGAGAAATATGTTACATATGTGTGAATAATTTGTGAATAGTGTTTAGCTAATGTGAGAAGGCTATGACTAGTGTATGGCGGGGGTATAGTTAGTGTGTGACTAGTGTGTGACCTTTTTGTGACTTATGTGCTATTAGTGTGTGATTAGTGTGTTATTGCTGAATTACTAATGTGTGTGGTTATCATTTGTAATTGATTGATTATTGTGTTACAAGTCTGTAGCTAGTTTGCGACAAGTGTTTACAATGTATGACTAGTAGTGACTCTGTGTTTTACAAGTATGCGATCAGTTTGTAAATAGTGTGTTTCTACTCTTTGACTAGTGTGTGACACGTGTTTGACTAGCATGTAATACCAGTGTGTGAATAGTGTGTTACTACTGTGTGACTAGTTTGTGACACGTGTTTGGCAAGTATGCGACCAGTGTGTGAATAGTGTGTTACTACTGTGTCACTAATGTGTGACACGTGTTTGACAAGTATACAACCAGTGCGTGAACAATGGGCTGCTACTGTTTGACTAGTGTGTGACACGTGTTTGACAAGTATGCGACCAGTTTGTAAATAGTGTGTTACTACTGTTTGACTAGTGTGTGACACGTGTTTGACTAGTATGTCATACCAGTGTCTGAATAGTGAGCTACTACTGTGTGACGAGTGTGTGCCACGTGTTGACAAGTTTGTGAACAGTGTGAGAATAGTGTGTTAATACTGTGTGACTAGTGTGTGACACGTGTTTGATAAGTACGCGGTCAATGTGTGAATAGTTTACTTCTACTGTATGACTAGTGTGTGACACATTTTTTTACAAGTATGCGACTAGTGTGTGAATAGTGTGTTACTATTGTGTGCCTAGTGTGTGACACGTGTTTGACAAGTATCCGATCAGTGTGTGAATAGTGTGTAACTACTGTTTGACTAGTTTCTGGCACGTTTTGACAAGTATGCGACCATTGTGTAAATAGTGTGTTACAACTGTGTGACTAGTGTATGACACGTGTTTGACAAGTATGCGACCAGTGTGTGAACAGTGTGCTACTATTGTGTGACACGTTTTTGACAATTATGCGACCAGTCTTTGAAAAGTGTGTTACTATTGTGTGCCTAGTTTGACACGTGTTTGAGACGTATGCGGCCGGTGTGTAAGTAGTGTGTTACAACTGTGTGACTAGTGTGTGACTAGTGTTTGACAAGTATGCAACCAGTGTGTGATTAGTGTGTTACTAATGTGTGACACATGTTGACAAGTATGCGACCAGTGTGTGAACAGTGTGTTACTACTGTGTGACTAGTGTATGACACGTGTTTGACAAGCATGCGATCAGTTTGTAAATAGTGTGTAAATACTCTTTGACTAGTGTGTGACACGTGTTTGACTAGCATGTTATATCAGTGTGTGAATAGTGTGTTACTACTGTGTGACTAGTTTGTGACACGTGTTTGGCAAGTATGCGACCAGTGTGTGAATAGTGTGTTACTACTGTGTCACTTATGTGTGACACATGTTTGACAAGTATACAACCAGTGTGTGAACAGTGTGCTGCTAGTATTTGACTAGTGTGTGACACGTGTTTGACAAGTATACGACCTGTTTGTAAATAGTGTGTTACTACTGTTTGATTAGTGTATGACACGTGTTTGACTAGTATGTCATACCAGTGTCTGAATAGTGAGCTACTACTGTGTGACGAGTGTGTGCCACGTGTTTGACAAGTTTGTGAACAGTGTGAGAATAGTGTGTTACTACTGTGTGTCTAGTGTGTGACACGTGTTTGACAAGTACGCGGCCAATGTGTGAACAGTGTACTACTACTGTGTGACTAGTGTGTGACACGTGTTTGACAAGTATGCTACCAGTGTGTAAAAAGTGTGTTACTATTGTGTGCCTAGTGTGTGACACGTGTTTGACAAGTATGCGACCATTGTGTAAATAGTGTGTTACAACTGTGTGACTAGTGTGTGACACGTGTTTGACAAATATGCGATCAGTCTGTGAATAGTGTGTTACTATTGTGTGCATAGTGTGTGACACGTGTTTGACAAATATGCAGCCGGTGTGTAAATAGTGTGTTACAACTGTGTGACTAGTGTGTGGCACGTGTTTGACAAGTATGCGTGTTACTACTGTGTGACACGTGTTGACAAGTATGCGACAAGTGTGTGAACAGTGTGTTACTACTGTGTGACTAGTGTAAGACACGTGTTTGACAAGTATGCGGCCAGTGTGTAAATAGTGAGTTATTACTGTTTGACTAGTGTATGACACGTGTTTAACAAATATGCGGCCAGTGTGTAAATAATGTGCTACTACTGTGTAACTAGTGAATGACACTTGTTTGACATGTATGTGACCAGTGTGTGAATAGTATGTTTCTACTGTGTGGCAAGTGTGTGACACATGTTTGACAAATTTGCGGCCAGTGTGCGAAAAGTGTGTTACTACTGTGTGACTAGTGTGTGACACGTGTTTTACGAGTATGCGGCCATTGTGTGAATAGTGCGTTACTATTGTGTGACTTGTGTGCGACACGTGTTTGACAAGTATGCGGCCAGTGTGTGAATAGTGTGCTACTATTGTGTGACTAGTGTTTGACACGTGTTTGGCAAGTATGCGACCAGTGTGTAAATAGTGTGTTATTACTGTGTGACTAGTGTGTGTCACGTGTTTGACAAGTATGCGACCAGTGTGCAAATAATGTGTTACTACTGTGTGACTAGTGTGTGACACGTGTTTGACAAGTATGCGGTCAGTGTGTGAATAGTGTTATTACTTTGTGACACGTGTTTGACTGGTATGTGATACCAGTGTGTCTTCTGTATGACTACTATGTGATTACTGTATGACATATGTGTGACTACAATATCACTACTATATGAATGATTTAATGAAATATGAATTTTGAGGATACGGTTTTCATTGTTTTCTTAATTTTCTCGTTAACGTATTGTTTTGTTGCATGTAATATATATAATATTTCCAGATCTGCAGTCAGAACTTATCAACTTGTACAGAGAAAATTACATCAAAGCATCTATATACACTCAAAGAACGGAAGAAGAAGACATCGATATTACTGACATTTATGTTGAACCCCACATGGAAGTAGTAGGCATACAACAGGAACTATATGGAAACAAAACTGGTAAAACGTCCGTCAAGTCATACAAAGACATATTTTACAAAGATTCACATGTATCTAAAAACATATATATTACAGGAAAAGCAGGGATGGGAAAGACAGCATTTTGTAAAAGATTACTGTCAACCTGGTGCAGTGCTCATTTCAAACACAGAACTCCTGATACTTCATCTAATTTTGAACACTCTATGCTTCAAACCACTCTAATACGTCGTGCAATACCTCCTAAACATGACCAGGTTCCCGGTACATCAGCAGACAAAGAGAAAAGAAACATACATTCTGCAAACAGAGATCAAACGTCACTGGAAGATGAACGAGTCATGCTGAATTTCCCATTTCTGTTTTACATTTCACTTCGGAATGCTGGAGATGACAGCGCAATAGAAAACATGATAAAAAACCAATTGTTAATCGACCCGATGCATAAAACGCTCCTCGTCGACATTTTACAAAAGGAACCAGAAAAATGTCTCATAGTTTTGGACGGTCTCGATGAATGGTCACCACCCAGCAACCATCGTCAGGTTTTGCCCTATGTAACTACAGGACTTCCAGCAAGAACAGCAGCCTTCAAGTGCACTATATTAACTACTACAAGGCCGTGGAAGTTAGAAGTCCTTAAACTGAGACCATCAGAAATTAATCAACATATAGAACTTTTGGGCCTGACTGATGAAGCTGCTGAAAAAATGATGAACTATGCCATTAAAATCCTCAGCAGCAGACGTGGAGTTAACAGAAGTGACTGGATGTTCCGCGAGGACTTACGTAGACGGAAACTGTCTGGTTTAGTAATTGTTCCGGTGATATTAAAACAGCTCATATGTTTGTGGCACGCAGACAAACTTCTAGGAAATTCTCAGTGTGATATTTATGGCGGAATGCTGAACCACATGTTTGAACTAGCAGAAACAAAACTGGAAGAAAATGAAGAAGTAGAACATCAGGACGCACAACATCGTCTTCCAAGATGTTTTGAAAATTTGAAACAATGTCAAAAATTTACATCATTGATTTATTCGCTCGGTAGATTGGCATTCGAATCTTTAATGTGTAGGAATGAGGAATCTGCACTTGTCTTTGATAGTTCTGTAGCGAAAATGTATGGTTTGTCTGAAAAGGATGTAGACAATTGTCTCAAAATGGGTATTTTGTCACAAAGTAAAGTGTACAGTACCGAAATTACTAGACAGAAAAGCTTATCCTTCATCCACAAATCATTTCAAGAATTCTTAGCAGCTGTTTTTGTATCAATGACCTACGATTCTTCTTCAACTCAGCTTGTCGGGACCATCCTCTCCAAAATGAATTCAATAAACAATATATTTCTTCTGTACGACTTTCTTGTGTTTGTCAGTGGGATGATACCGCAGATTGTATACACAATTTCAAAACACATTTGTGAGATTACTTCATATGTTGCAAAGGATTACAGACAAAACATTAGCAGTTTTAATAATGATTCATATCCGATACGTAAATTAAATATTCTAATGATCAGGTGTGTAAAGGAGAGCAGAGAGAACGGTTATACGGATATTCAACTGAAGCTTGAAGATATCTATATCGACAGTTGTTTTTTTCTTAAAGAAGGACTTTTGGACCCAAACGAGTTTAACAGAGAATTGTTAGAAGACAAATGCGAGTTAAGAACTCTTGACACAAGCTTTAACAAGTTACTAAGTTATATTATGCATATAAACAGAAGCAATATCAAATCTATTGATTTGGACATGAACTTATTGACAAACATAAACGTAGAGATACTGTGCCAATTAAAATCACTGAAAAAAATTAAACTACAAAATAGGTGGCGCTGGAACGAAACATGTGACCGTGCTCCCACTCGCCTGGTCATGAACTCGAAGGATACGCTGGTAAGCTTATCACTGCATCTTTTCCCGGAACTACCCGTACTGAATGATTTAAAATGTATCCAAAGTCTGGAAATTGACGGCTTCATTCTTAGCCAAGAAAATATCAATTGTCTTTTGGAATATATCAAAGGTACAACACAACTACAAAATATTCATATAACAAGTACACAGTGTGATTCTCATGAACAACGAGCGAGACATCTAGATTTATCAGAGCATCAGCATCTACAGCGTCTCACAATGATAAAAGTTCCTTTTATATCAAGTGTCGAACTGAATACACCAAACCTGCTTGAGTGTTCCATAGATGCAAAGTTAGCGGGATGCCTGGACCATGCACAACACTTAAATCATTTATCCATTGATGGCGATGATTTTCCACACATCTAAATACACCGTCATCGGTAAAATACTCGCAGAGATTTTGCAAACTCTGACTATGCTTAAATATCTTCACATTTCCAATATAGACTTTGGTGAAAGTGAATTGTTTTTGTCACCGGAGATGAAGAATCTTTAGAAAGTGCGTATAGAAGTATGCATAATGACGAGTGAAGCTTTACGAAGATTTGTTAACAGTATACCAGATACACGGAATGTGGTGTATGCTGATATATGCATTGTATCAATTACACCAGACGGTGAAGCGGCTCAATGTGCTGAATACATCAAATCTTGCACAAGGGTTGTAGCGATATGTGCCGTAAGTAAAAGCCCTGAAAGCAATATATATAGTACTTTCCACACAGTGGCTCCCGACAATCAGTGATAAGTACTCATAAATAGAACACGCCGTATAATCGGCAATCGCGATCACAGAGGACGATCGCAGTTGGCAGATACAAGAGACCTGTTAATGTTTCAATAATGAAATTCAGATTTGTTTGGTAACAATACTTGTTTGTTTAAAAATGTTTGTACATTGCCTGTAATTTTTATAGATATTTTATTTGGGTTTTTAGGGTAGCTCTACTTAAACAGCATTATTAAGATCGCGAACGGATAAACTCCCATAGTTGTCTTTATATTTCTGCGTAAGCACAACAACGAAATAACTACACCGCAGAGAATTGGAGGGCAATAATTCATAAACGTCCCTTCCCAATGTCTAATCCGTTTGTAAAGAAAAGAGTGTCCAGTTTTAAAGAATAGAGTGTCCAGTTTTAAGTAATAGAGTGTCTTGTTTTAAGGAATAGAGTGTTGGTTTATAAAGAACAGAGTGTCTGGTAGTTATAAAGAACAGAGTGTCTGGTTATAAGGAATAGTGTCCGGTTTTAAGGAATAGATTGTCGGTTTACAAGGAATAGAGCGGTTATAAAGAACAGAGTGTCTAGTTATAAAGAACAGAGTGTCTGGTTATAAGGAATAGTGTCCGGTTTTAAGGAATAGAGTGTCGGTTTACAAGGAATAAAGCGGTTATAAAGAACAGAGTGTCTAGTTATAAAGAACAGAGTGTCTGGTTATAAGGAATAGTGTCCTGTTTTAAGGAATATAGTGTTGGTTTACAAGGAATAGAGCGGTTATAAAGAAAAAAGTGTCTAGTGATAAAGAACAGAGTGTCTGGTTATAAGGAATAGTGTCTGGTTTTAAGGAATAGAGTGTCTGTTTATAAGAAATATAGTGTCCGGTTTTAAGGAATTGAGTGTCGGCTTACAAGGAATAGAGCGGTTATAAAGAACAGAGTGTCTGGTTATAAAGAGCATAGTGTCTGGTTATAAGGAATAGTGTCCAGTTTTACGGAATAGAGTGTCGGTTCACAAGGAATAGAGCGGTTATAAAGAACAGAGTGTCTGGTTATAAGGAATAGTGTCCGGTTTTAAGGAATAGAGTGTCGGTTTACAAGGAATAGAGCGGTTATAAAGAACAGAGTGTCTAGTTATAAAGAACAGAGTGTCTGGTTATAAGGAATAGTGTCCTGTTTTAAGGAATATAGTGTTGGTTTACAAGGAATAGAGCGGTTATAAAGAAAAAGTGTCTAGTGATAAAGAACAGAGTGTCTGGTTATAAGGAATAGTGTATGGTTTTAAGGAATAGAGTGTCTGTTTATAAGAAATATAGTGTCCGGTTTTAAGGAATTGAGTGTCGGCTTACAAGGAATAGAGCGGTTATAAAGAACAGAGTGTCTGGTTATAAAGAGCATAGTGTCTGGTTATAAGGAATAGTGTCCGGTTTTACGGAATAGAGTGTCGGTTCACAAGGAATAGAGCGGTTATAAAGAACAGAGTGTCTGGTTATAAGGAATAGTGTCCGGTTTTAAGGAATAGAGTGTCGGTTCACAAGGAATAGAGCGGTTATAAAGAACAGAGTGTCAGGTTATAAGGAATAGTGTCCAGTTTTAAGGAATAGAGTGTCGGTTTACAAGGAATAGAGCGGTTATAAAGAACAGAGTGTCTAGTTATAAAGAACAGAGTGTCAGGTTATAAGGTATAGTGTCCAGTTTTAAGGAATAGAGTGTCGGTTTACAAGGAATAGAGCGGTTATAAAGAACAGAGTGTCTAGTTATAAAGAACAGGGTGTCTGGTTATAAGGGAAAGTGTCCGGTTTTAAGGAATAGAGTGTCGGTTTTAAGGTATAGAGTGGCTCCTATACGGCAAGGAAAAATGGAAAACACAGTACGCAAATAGCTTTTACTATGGCTATCAGCAAGGACTTGTATATAATTCCTTGCTATCAGTTATTACAGTTGTATATACAAATGAAATAATGGCTATTGTGGTGGCCGATATAATTATTACAGTTTAAAGGTGCGCGCTATTACCATATTGATGTATCGTGCCTGGTATCTCAGTGTTCGATTCCCGCCATTGATCAAATGTTTCCTTTAAAATGGTGTGATTTTATTTTGCGTTCGAAGAAACATAATAATTGTTTTTATATATGTGCGAGTATACACCTCTTTATGACGTCAGACAACGAGAAACACGCGATTTGACCAATGTGTATTTCTGAGTTACATGCAGATGTCGGTGATATTTTAATAATGAATTATGGTCTTTTATCTCCGTAGTTAATAGCAAACTGGATCCTCGGCATGATTCAACAAAATGAGTAGTAAAAGAAATGACAGATTGTCAACATCAGCTATGTGTTTTTTTCCTTTTAGTAGTCGTATATTACGTTTATTGCCAATTGTAACGTTTTTCTCACTTCCAGTTTCCAGTTTTATCAATTTTGAAAAGTCAGTTACTGGAAGTGCAATTTATTTTATCATCTACTGTAAGTTAAGTAATCGACTAATATAAACAATACTAACACGTGGTATATAAATTGAATCGTTGATATTCTCCGTAAGGTTTTACCTTGCACTCGTTAATCTTCGTCAATATGTTCGGACGGTTAAAACGCCATCTCCGTGCAGCGGATTTCATAATGTACTGGTATCGGTTGATCAACAGTTATATCACTATTTCTTTTCGGAATTTAATTTACGGATATACACGGAAAATCCATAAGTGGCTGGTAAAACCTTACGGACAATCGTAAAGTTAAACAGCGGAATCACGTTTATCTGCTTTGTATGGATATTTGTATATAGTTCGGTAACCGGAAATTGCAATTAGATCTATAAATAATTTATGAAATTATTAGTTTTGTGTTGTGTTTTCATAAATAGATCTTTAAATAATTTACGAAATTATTAGTTTTGTATTGTGTTTTCATAGATAGATCTATAAGTAAATTATGAAATGATTAGTTTTGTATTGTGTTTTCATAGATAGATCTATAAATAATTTATGAAGCGATTAGCTGTCAAGTTCTCCACAGGAAGGAATGCAAGCGCTGGGGTAAGAGCGCGTGAACACCTTCTACACATTTTCAAGCGCTGTGGAAGGCACTCATTGAAATATATTTCATTAGTAAAACTTGTATTAATCAGTTAAAGTCATCATATTTAGTATGTTTCATTTTAGGCGTTAACATGTGAAAAGATATGCAAAGAAAAATAATGATTTAGAGGAAAGTAAGCTTTTGCAAAATTTTGTTCAAGAATTCAAGCGCTAGGGGAATACCATTTTTAATAATCATGCGCAATAGGAATACCATTTCTAATAATCAAGCGCTAGGGAAATACCATTTCTAATAACCAAGCGCTATGGGAATACCATTTCTAATAATCAAGCACTGGGGTGCCTCTATGCTTAAATGGCCTGTGGAGAAGCATGACTGTGTATTATGTTTTCATAGATAGATTTGTAACCCGGTCTTATTGGAGGGTCAACACCAAGTCTACAGTGAGTTTTGGTTTTATCGGATAATTATTATACTTTTATAACAATTATAGCCTGTAAAAACATAAAAAAAAAACATTTAAAAATTTAAAAAGACAATTATTTTCAAGTACATAAGACCACGCGTCTCGTAAATAAAACAAATTACAGATATTTCACAGTTCTACTACCTACTAATAATAAGAGTACAAATGACTTAACCAGAAACGCGTTAAATTAATAAATTATTTCACAATGATTTATTTAAATATATAATTATTTCTTCGTTATTATCTTAAGAGTTGTAATATGAAGGTCTACACTAACTGAAGTTCAGTAGCGTTCTGGTGAATCTAAGTGCGAGATTTAGACATGCGACAATATTTGGCGGGTTAATTGCACGGAGTTATTTAAGTTATATCTGTAAGCTGAATCTAACAAACATGCATGCATTCAAACAATCGCTACAATACATGTAGACAAACAACAGCTGTGCACAGCCACTTAGACGTCACACATAAATATACACAAATACAGAGGTCACAGGGATCGCAAACATATTGGACATGAGCAATTTACAAAATTTACACATTTAAACATATTAATATAGAATTATAACCAGGGATACAGATCTATAAATAATTTATGAAATGATATAGATGTATGATAAGTCGTGTATTATGTTTACATACACATATTTATGATCAGCCGTGTATTATGTTTACATACACAGATTTATGATTAGCTGTGTATTATGTTTACATACACAGATTTATGATCAGCTGTGTATTATGTTTTCATATACAGATTTATGATCAGCTGTGTATTATGTTTACATGCACAGATTGATGATAAGCCGTGTATTATGTTTACATGCACAGATTTATGATTAGTCGTGTATTATGTTTTCATGCACAGATTTATGATAAGCCGTGTATTATGTTAACATGCACAGATTTATGATAAGCCGTGTTTAATGTTTACATGCACATATTTATGATAAGCCGTGTATTATGTTTACATACACAGATTTATCATTAGCCGTGTATTATGTTTACATACACAGATTTATGATCAGTTGTGTATTATGTTTACATACACAGATTCATGATCAGTTATGTACTATGTTTACATACACAGATTAATGATCAGTTGTGTACTATGTTTACATACACAGATTTATGATCAGTTGTGTATTATGTTTACATGCACAGATTTATGATAAGCCGTGTATAATGTTTACATAGACAGATTAATGATCAGTTGTGTACTATGTTTACATGCACAGATTTATAATAAGCCGTGTATAATGTTTACATACACATATTTATGATCGGCAGTGTATTATGTATACATACACTGATTTATGATCAGCTGTGTATTATGTTTACATACACAGATTTATGATCAGCTGTGTATTATGTTTACATACACAGATTAATGATCAGCCGTGTATTATGTTTACATACACAGATTAATGATCAGTTGTGTACAATGTATACATACACAGATTTATGATCAGTTGTGTACTATGTTTACATACACAGATTAATGATCAGCTGTGTATTATGTTTACATACAGGTGTAACCCCACCATTGATTTTTGTTCTTTATTCTATAGTAAATAATAAAAGTTTGAAGGCTTATAATTCATAGAGGGTCCCAAATGAAAGAAGTGAAACCTACATTTTACTGTTTGTCAACCTCTGCACTATCAAAATATGATGAAAAAGTAGGGGTCATGTGTCATATAAGAGATTTTTTTTCTGCTCAGTGTGTACACTGGTGACAAAGTGAAAGTAGACTTCCGAAATCATGAATTCATACCCCAATTTCCAAGCATCATTTTTTTTTTCTAAATTAACAATTCAAACATGACAATGCTATCAAAATGTTCAAAATACATCAATAATGCCATTCAAATAAAAAAATGAGCATTAAAAATAGGAAAATGCATTTTTAAAGAAGAAGAATTGAGGATTATTTACAACCGCCATTATGCGACTACCCCACGGAAGCACTTCCTTTTTGCAATGGTGGCACTATGCCTATAAGGAAACTCTTTTTTTTAATTTCATAATTACCTCATTTTTGCTAAGTACTACCAATTTGAAGTAATACTGCCAAGTTGCAGGCATTAAATACTGAAACTTTTGTCAAAATACCACTTTTTACATGATCATTATATACAGGCGCGAGATGTTGACCGAGATGCAATTTTGATGTGTTTGACTAATTTTACCAAAAAATTTTTTTTTTTACCTAATTCCATTAAAATCGTTACACCACAACAATCTCATGATACACTGAAGACATTATCTTACCAAAATACATTATTCAATACAATGTACATGCTAAAAATTGCACATTTAAATCATCCAAAATAAAAAATCTTCAAAATTTTGTGATTTTTCATGAAATTTCAATGTAAATATGCACATATATGCTTTATTTGAGGCATACACTTGCCAAAATGTGTTTTTTTATGAAGCAAATGTCTCCAATTTGTCATTTAATACTACGAGAGTGTAAAACAGAGGTTATTTTACCTACAATTAACATTTTGGAAAATCACCCCCATTTCACTCAAGTCTCTCTTATAGGTGTAACCCCACCATTGATTTTTGTTCTTTATTCTATAGTAAATAATAAAAGTTTGAAGGCTTGTCATTCATAGAGGGTCCCAAATGAAAGAAGTGAAACCTACATTTTACTGTTTGTCAACCTCTGCACTATCAAAATATGATGAGAAAAGTAGGGGTCATGTGTCATATAAGAGATTTTTTTTCTGCTCAGTGTGTACACTGGTGACAAAGTGAAAGTAGACTTCCGAAATCATGCATTCATACCCCAATTTCCAAGCATCATTTTTTTTTCTAAATTCACAATTCAAACATGACAATGCTATCAAAATGTTCAAAATACATCAATAATGCCATTCAAATAAAAAAATGAGCATTAAAAATAGGAAAATGCATTTTTAAAGAAGAAGAACTGAGGATTATTTACAACCGCCATTATGCGACTACCCCACGGAAGCACTTCATTTTTGCAATGGTGGCACTATGCCTACACAGATTTATGATTAGCCGTGTATAATGTTTACATACACAGATTTATGATCAGCAGTGTATTATGTTAACATGCACAGATTTATGATAAGCCGTGTATAATAATTACATACACATATTTATGATCAGCAGTGTATTACGTATACATACACAGATTTATGATCAGCTGTGTATTATGTTTACATACACAGATTAATGATAAGCCGTGTATTATGTTTACCTACACAGATTTATGATCAGCCGTGCATTATGTTTTCATACACAGATTTATAATCAGCCGTGTATTATGTTTTCATACATAGATTTATGATCTGCTGTGTATTATGTTTACATGCAAAGATTTATGATAAGCCGTGTATAATGTTTACATACACAGATTTATGATCAGCCGTGTATTATGTTTACATACACAGATTTATGATCAGCCGTGTATTATGTTTTCATACATAGATTTATGATCTGCTGTGTATTATGTTTACATGCAAAGATTTATGATAAGCCGTGTATAATGTTTACATACACAGATTTATGATCAGCCGTGTATTATGTTTACATACACAGATTTATGATCGGCCGTGTATTATGTTTTCATACATAGATTTATGATCTGCTGTTTATTATGTTTACATGCAAAGATTTATGATAAGCCGTGTATAATGTTTACATACACAGATTAATGATCAGTTGTGAACTATGTTTACATGCACAGATTTATAATAAGCCGTGTATAATGTTAACATACACATATTTATGATCAGCAATGTATTATGTATACATACACTGATTTATGATCAGCTGTGTATAATGTTTACATACACAGATTTATGATCAGCCGTGTATTATGTTTACATACACAGATTTATGATCAGCCGTGTACTATGTTTACATACACAGATTAATGATCAGTTGTGTACTATGTTTACATACACAGATTTATGATCAGTTGTGTACTATGTTTACATACACAGATTAATGATCAGCTGTGTATTATGTTTACATACACAGATTTATGATTAGCCGTGTATAATGTTTACATACACAGATTAATGATCAGCTGTGTATTATGTTTACATACACAGATTTATGATTAGCCGTGTACTATGTTTACATACACAGATTAATGATCAGTTGTGTACTATGTTTACATACACAGATTTATGATCAGTTGTGTACTATGTTTACATACACAGATTAATGATCAGTTGTGTACTATGTTTACATACACAGATTTATGATCAGTTGTGTACTATGTTTACATACACAGATTAATGATCAGCTGTGTATTATGTTTACATACACAGATTTATGATTAGCCGTGTATAATGTTAACATGCACAGATTTATGATAAGCCGTGTATAATAATTACATACAGATATTTATGATCAGCAGTGTATTATGTATACATACACTGATTTATGATCAGCTGTGTATTATGTTTACATACACAGATTAATGATAAGCCGTGTATTATGTTTACATACACAGATTTATGATCAGCCGTGTATTATGTTTACATACACAGATTTATGATCAGCCGTGTATTATGTTTTCATACATAGATTTATGATCTGCTGTGTATTATGTTTACATGCACAGTTTTATGATAAGCTGTGTATTATGTTTACATACACAGATTAATGATCAGCCGTGTATTATGTTTACATGCACATATTAATGATAAGCCGTATATTATGTTTACATACACAGATTTATCATTAGCCGTGTATTATGTTTACATACACAGATTTATGATCAGCCGTGTATTATGTTTTCATACACAGATTTATTATTAGTTGTGTACTATGTTTACATACACAGATTAATGATCAGTTGTGTACTATGTTTACATACACAGATTAATGATCAGTTGTGTACTATGTTTACATACACAGATTAATGATCAGTTGTGTACTGTGTTTACATGCACAGATTTATGATAAGCCGTGTATAATGTTTACATACACAGATTTATTATCAGCAGTGTATTATGTTTACATGCACAGATTTATGACAAGCCGTGTATTATGTTTACATACACAGATTTATGATCAGCTGTGTATTATGTTTACATACACAGATTTATGATCAGCACTGTATTTTATTTACATTCACAGGTTTATGATCAACCGTGTATTATGTTTACATACACAGATTTATGTCTAGCCGTTTATTATGTTTACATACACAGATTTATGATCAGCCGTGTATAATGTTTACATACACAGATTTATGACTAGCCGTTTGTTATGTTTACATACACAGATTGATGATAAGCCGTGTATAATGTTTACATGCACAGATTTATGATAAGCCGAGTATAATGTTTACATACACAGATTTATGATAAACTGTGTATAATGTTTTCATACACAGATTTATGACTAGCCGTTTATTATGTTTACATACACAGATTTATGACCAGCAGTGTATTATGTTTTCATACACAGATTTATGACAAGCCGTGTATAATGTTTACATACACAGATTGATGACTAGCCGTTTATTTTGTTTACATACACAGATTGATGATCAGCTGTGTATTATGTCTACATACACAGAGTTATGACTAGCCGTTTGTTATGTTTACATACACAGATTTATAATAAGCCGTGTATAATGTTTACATACACAGATTTATGATAAACTGTGTATTATGTTTTCATACACAGATTTATGACAAGCCGTGTATAATGTTTACATACACAGATTTATGACTAGCCGTTTATTATGTTTACATACACAGATTGATGATCAGCTGTGTATTATGTCTACATACACAGATTTATGACTAGCCGTTTGTTATGTTTACATACACAGATTTATGATAAGCCGTGTATAATGTTTACATGCACAGATTTATGATAAGCCGAGTATAATGTTTACATACACAGATTTATGATAAACTGTGTATAATGTTTTCATACACAGATTTATGACTAGCCGTTTATTATGTTTACATACACAGATTCATGACCAGCCGCGTATCTTGTTTTCATACACAGATTTATGATAAGCCGTATATAATGTTAACATACACAGATTTATGATAAGCCGAGTATAATGTTTACATACACAGATTTATGATAAGCTGTGTATTATGTCTACATACACAGATTTATGATAAGCCGTGTATTATGTTTTCTTACACAGATTTATGATAAGCTGTGTATTATGTTTTCATACACATATTTATAATTAGCTGTGTATTATGTTTACATATATAGATTTATGATAAGCTGAGTATTATTTTTACATATAGAGATAATAAATACTTTATGAAATGATAAGTGGTGTATTGTAATAGTTACTGTTAATTAAATAAAAATATAATAATTAAGAAACCCAAAAGTAGCTACCGCAGCAACCAGAGTTCAGCATGGGTCAAATTCGCTATAGCTTATTTGGTAGGGGACCATCGAAACACCATTCCTATGGTGTTTGATTTAAATCGGATGAGCGTTTTCAGAGATATGTAGTTTGAAGCAATTGTTTACGGACGGACGGACTAACGGACGAAGAGTGATCACATTGAGCACTTGGGTCAGATGAGCGTAAATTGCTCCTTTGGAAAACTAATGAATAATATTTGCATGAAATGTCTTCTGTAGACATTAGTTTATGCATATTAACAGTGATATTGAAAAAGTTGAGAAATTATTAAGTTGAAATAGAAAGTTGAGTTTAGGTGCATACTAAGTTTGAAATGCTTGCGAATGAAACCTGCAGGTCACCGAAACTACTCAACACTGCATTATATAAAAATACTCCAACAGAATTGAACAATTTGATTCCAGCAATGAATATTAATACAAATGGACAAATTGATTTGTAATTCAAAAATTATAACAGTCTTAAGAAAAAAATAAATTCTAAATCACAAGTGTATGCATATCACAACATAGGTGGTCTATATACAATATCAAGCGGTAGTCTAATGGATAGAGTGTTGGCACCTCACGCCAGAGGTTGCGGGTTCGATCCCCAGCTCGACCCGATGCCTCTCATAAAACAACACTCAGTACTGGTTCTACCCAGGAAGCGGACTCGAGAGCGGTTCATATAAGCTCTGAGCTTTCATCGTAATCGAGCTAAAATAGATTTGTATAATCTATATACAAATAAATACAGCGTTCACATAAATGGTTAGAGTTTATTTGCATAACCAATACATACGCTAGAAATTCTCGTCTGATAATAACTTCAAAAAGTCAGTCTCTAATGATCAATCTCTAGTTCTTCTTTGGCTAATAGTGGCTACTGCAGGTTATTTATGTTCAGTATATTTTTTTCATTTCTCCCACTTCGTCAGTACAGTCCCAAATCAAATAGTTGACGACACCAATGACAATGTCTGCAATACAGAAAAAAAGCAACAATGAATTAGATGTTTGAAAGTAGAATTTATCAGAATATTCAGCGTCTGTTTCATGCCATTGATGCCTAACAGACAATCGGCCAACCTTACAACTCTTTCCTGAAACATAGACGTCATAGATATTAGCGTCGTACCGACCAACCAATCAGAGACGGCGCCCATACAGTGGTCAAATAATTACCCGACGTCATTAGTCTCCAATTATTTGGAACAGAAATTGTTTTCAATAAAATCAGAAGCTTAAAAACATATAAAAATTATAACAAAACATAATTAGTGGAACATGGTACATTTTGGCATTAAAATTTACGAAGAAGTGTTCTAAATGCACGTCCTTCCAACAATATCAGGAAATGTCCTAAATACTATACATTAGTATTTTATACAAACAATAGACACTATTAACTAAAGAATAAGGGAATGGTGAGAAAGTTCGCAGACTTTTTTGCCATAATATTTTTATATACTTTATGCAATACTCAATATTGTTAATGTATTTGAAATAAATGTATATGAGATATATTTTGAAAATGTTAGCATGATACGTCAACTATTAAAACAATAAAGCACTTTTTAAATTATAAAAGTTAAATATGTCGAGGCAAAATGACGCCGTTGTATTCGCTAAAACCAAAATCAATGTTACAAGACAGCTGCTTTCGTGTCACATTTACTGAGTCACAACTTCTCAAAATGCTCTCATCCATGGTATTTACATTTTTGCTTAAATGCGTGGAAAAAAGGCAAACTCGCACGGTGCTATATCTGGGCTGTAAAGGGGATGCTGTACTACAATAATATTGCATTTCTCAATAACATAACGCTTTTTTGAATTATAAAGGCAGAAAAACATGTAAAAGTTACCAAAACTATGTCAATAACCGTTGTCATAGTCATCATAGAATATAAACTATTGAGGTAAAGTTACTGCAAATATACAGCGGCACAAGCTCGTACAGCTTTAGTGAAATAGAAAGGTAAATGAAAAAAGTTATACAGAAAGCTACGAACTTTCTAACCCCCTCTCGTCATATAATTTGTTTTTAATACAATGGTAATAAAAAAAGTTATGAAAAAGCTACGAACTTTCTAACCCCCCCCCTCCCCCCCCCTCCCCCCCTAATAGACCTACCGTTTTATTTTAAAACATATCGTCTTTGTGAGTCGTCTGCATTTTGTGTTTTTTTTTTTTTACATATTTAACATTATATGCCATGCCATTATCGGTAAGCTATTTAATAACCCCCGCCATGTGTTATCTTCAAATTTTATTTAAGAATTTAATATGCGTCGGCAGGCTAGATTACTATATTGTTATCAGTTATGTGTATAAATTAATACTATTTAAAACGAAACAAGAGGATTTTAGCTTATTGGGAATGTTTTTGTAAACAAATTCATTTGTTTGTATTATGCTGGGTGCATGAAAAGCGATTGTGGTTATTCTAATAGGTGTGTTTTTGTACTGGTACCTAGACACACCTTTACCGGAAGACATGCCGCAGAAATGGAAAGTGCGTGTGATCGACGCCACAATGAGGACATACGGTCACGTGGTAAGTAACAACATTGTTCATTGGTCAGTGCACGTTCCGTTCATAACATTAGGTAACCAGAATTCAACAATAACGAGATCATCACTCTACAAGCGACTGTCGAAGTGGAAGGACCCATTCACTTGAGCCACATTCTTTAAAGTAGGTCATATTGGTGGTTGTTGGCAGTCTGTATGATTTATAGATGATAACTCCAAGTTCACTTGATATCGGAAGACTCCATGCCGGATGATTAATGGTGCCACCTATTTTAAAGCACCAATGAGTTTATGTTTTAAACGCGGCCCTTGAAGGATTGTTTGGTGTAAACACACAGCAGTTCAGAACCAGCTACAGTTGTATGGTGACACAGCATATCCAGTAATCGGTGGTGAATTCTATCAACGGAGAACCAGCTACAGTTGTATGGTGACACAGCATATCCAGTAATCGGTGGTGAATTCTACCAACGGAGAACCAGCTACAGTTGTATGGTGACACAGCATATCCAGTAATCGGTGGTGAATTCTATCAACGGAGAACCAATATAAACATCAACGAGATCGTCAATTATCGACGACATCAACTAACCAACATTTAACAAATAAACTACTTTAGGAATTTAGTAAGAATATGATGTTCGGTGCCTTATGAAATGCCTAGACCACAAGCTATTTTGGAAACAGTATACCGTCCACCTTTATCTACCACAGCTCTAACAGCACCAGTGTTTTCCTTTGTTGCAACTACAGGCCTGCCTGGGCGGTTAACCCCCTTAAATTTCTTAAACCAACGAAATACTGTTCTTTATGTTACGGTAGAACTATCATGTATACGACAAAATTCAGAATAAATCCCTTTTGGCGATAACTACAAAGAAACTCGGACATTAATGTAAGCCCTTGTTTCTATTTTTTTTCTTCAGGATTCATTATGACATTGAAATAAAGCCATTGAACATGAGTGTGTATAATTCACTAATGCATATCTTGGTCGAATATAATCGAATTAAAGTGAGAATTCGCAGGTGTATTGAATAAACATCCCCAAACAATTGCACGAGTTTTTGATGTTCCGACGCAACATTTTTCTACGGAAGGCCATTAGTGACAGAATGTATTGAATGCCCCCCGTACACATACAAGAACGTAGTAGTAGTAGTTCAATTCCATACATCATTGATCGGGTGAGTAAAATGCTGGATTCAGATGCTATAATGATGGCATGAAATTTAATAGTTTTAATAAAGCAAGTACATTTATACCTGCAAAATATATTATTGCAAACAAGTTTGGTAAATAAAAAATGAATGAGCATTTATGTATCGTGTGCATCCTCTACATATTTCGTAATTGTTGTTTTGGTTTTATTTATATGTCTGCGATGTTGTTTCTTGGAGTAGTAATTCCTACCTGATGTTTAGATATATTCTTGCCATACTGTCGTAAGGTCGTGGGTTCGATCCCCGACCGGGTCATACCAAAGACTTTAAAAATGGTACTAGAGGCTTCCTCGCTTGACGCTCAGCATTTAGAGGAGAGTTCTAGGTCTGGTCGGCCCGGTGTCAGTATAATGTGACTGGGTGGGGTATCATACCATGTGTCTGCGGCATGATACTCTAGTGTGACAGCGCTTAGAATAATGTTTCAAGTAGACACCGTCGCGATATGACTGCAAAATTGTTGAAAGCGACGCTAAACACCGTATAACAACAACAACTTAATGAACCATTAATTACACAATGGATACCTTTGTATACGACAGGTACATGTAGGTATCCGAGATGACCCAGCATTTGTATAGAATGTGCACGCGCCCCGGTGTTCATCTCATATCACCTTGTCGTTTTTTTTCCTTACAACATAAAACTGTAAACAAAAGGACAGACACTGTGTTAGAGGAGAGCAAAAGCTCCAGGAAGTGTATGTTTGTGTATATGTGCGTGCGTGCGTGCGTGCGTGCGTGCGAGAGAGAGAGAGAGAGAGAGAGAGAGAGAGAGAGAGAGAGAGAGAGAGAGATTTGCAGAGAGAGAGAGCAAGGGAGAGAGAGAGAGAGAGAGAGAGAGAGAGAGAGAGAGAGAGAGAGAGAGAGATTCAATAGTAAACTTTTAAGTGAATTTCGATGTTTGTTTGTAAGTCACCCATTATCATAACTGGCAAATAAAGATATATTATATTAGTGTTTATGGGAAACAAAACAAAATAAAACTGATCTAAACTTTATCTCTATTCCCGACTGCAGAGAATTACGGTAACCACAGTTAATTGTATAATCCTCAGTCAGTGATATATTGAAGAATTGCCCGATATATGGCATACTTACGATTTGTTTTAGCTTTGTACCGGAACTTTTACCGCAGCGTGGTCTAGTGGTGGAACTCCCGCCTCTTATCCGGAAGGTCGTGGATTCGATCCCCGACTGGGTCATACCAGAGAATTAAACTAGTGGTACTAGGAGCTACCTCGCTAGACGCTCAGCATTTAGAGGATGGTTCTATGTCTGGCCGGCCCTGTGTCAGTATAATGGGACTAGGTGGGGTATCATACCATATGTCTGCGGCATGATGCTCCAGTGAGGCAGCGCTAAGAACATTGCCTCAAGTAGACACCATCGCGATATGAAGACACTCAAGTAGACACCATCGCGATATGTAGACACTCAAGTAGTCACCATCGCGATATGTAGACCCTCAAGTAGACACAATCGCGATATGCAGACACTCAAGTAGACACCATCGCGATATGTAGACACTCAAGTAGACACCATCGCGATATGCAGACACTCAAGTAGACACCATCGCGATATGAAGACACTAAAGTAGACACCATCGCGATATGTAGACACTCAAGTAAACACCATCGCTATATGTGGACACTCAAGTAGACACCATCGCGATATGTAGACACTCAAGTAGACACCATCGCGATATGTAGACACTCAAGTAAACACCGTCTCGATATGTAGACACTCAAGTAGACACCATCGCGATATGTAGAAATCATCGCGATATGTAGACACCATCGCGGTATGTAGACACTCAAGTAGACACCATCGCGATATGTAGACACTCAAGTAGACACCATCGCGATATGACTGAACAGTTGCTGAAAGCGACGTTAACCACCATGCAACAGCGGTGGGTGTGTATATTTTGTGTCGCATCCTCTCATTTACAAAATATGTGCGTACATACGAAACTAAACAGTTTATTTGTCCGTCGTGCAACAGACCAGAACACTATATAAAATGGTATCGAAAATAGACGGTATGAATGTTTTAAATAGGACAAACGAAGCGTAACGTAATAAACCATGCCAACACTTTTATCCTTTTATGTTAAACAGCGATTCAGCGATGAATCATTTATATATATTTCGACTATTTCAACTTTATAGTATATTTTTGAACGATATTGAAGATGTTTTCATAAAAGATTGACTTAATGATAAACATGTACACATGTTTAAATTGTTTAAGTGTTATATGCGGATGATATAAGTATATTTGCTGACAATAGTGATGAGTTGCAAAGAAGCTTAAATATTTTATCAGATAATTTTAAAAGATGGAATTTAAGAGTTAATACGCTGAAAACTAAAATAATGATTTTTAGAATTGGAGGTTGATAACCTGAAAATATCTTTGTTTTATTATAATAGTGAAGAAATTGAAATACTAAATAAGTTTGTTTATTTGGGCATTGTTTTTACAGTTGGTTGTTTGTTTGCAGAGGCACAGAATACACTTTGTGGTAAGCATTAAAAGCTATTTAATCAATGAATAAACATTTATATAAGTTCACTGATATACCGGTTAAACACAGATTAGATTATTCGATAAGCTATTCTTTAACTATGCGAGTGAAATTTAGGGTTTTAATATAAAGGAGATAAATAAAAAAAACCCCAAAAAACAACAACATTAATTTAAAATTTTGTAAGAGCTTAATAAGAGTAAATAATGGCACACAAAATTAGTTTGTTTATGGAGAACTGAGCAGAGTTCGTATTCAAAACTTAATTATTTATGTTATAAAATTTGGGCAAGACATATGTGAAAAAATACAATTACTCTAAAAAAAGGTTTATTTGATGTTAAAAGCGATTTTGAAAATAACCCAAATAAGAAAAAAAATGCTGTTAATCACCATGAGTCACAGCTATTTTAAAATGTTGGAATTGTCGATTTATTTTTATGCAATGTTAAACAAAGAATTAAAAATCTTTTTTTTTAAATTGGTCAGGCAGACTTAACGATTCTAGTTAAGCTATATTTTATAATTATATATCAAACTTTATGTTTTAGCCTTATTTAAATACATTACATTTAAGAAAAGTCCCTACTAGTTGTACTAAGTTAAGAGTCTCATCTCATAGACTTGCCATTGAAACCAGTAGACGGGCTCAGCCTGTTAGCACACCAGTTAATCAGAGAAACGCATTTTTTTTGGTGAAAATCTTGTGTGCCACCTAGCGGATATTTCTTTAGGTTTCAAATGGCCATTTCATATATCTAGTCACTGCATACACCATAATTTATTATAATTTATTTCTAAATAATGTTTATTACGTACTTAACTACTCAGTTTATGTATTGAGTCGTGTTGTACATGTCTTTGTTATGTCTTGTACGAGTTAATTGATTCAGCTATGTATATAAACGAGTTTTTAATACAGCTGATCTATAGGTAGAGCGTCCGCCTCGCATGTAGAAGGTCATGGGTTTGATCCCTGGCCGGGTCATATTTTTATATAAACCTATTGGAATATCGCTTCCGATTCATCGCTCGGTGTTTCCGTATAACTCGGCTCTGGAACGTAAATTGCCGAAGTACTTTCGGACTTGCCCGAATATAAAAATGACCTCGAGTTGTCATTGTTAAATGACGTTATTTGAGACGTCATACGATGACTCACGGAAACAAATATGTCCAATTGTGTTTCTCATTCCTTAAAGAGAACATCTGTTAAAGAAATAGTAAATGTAAACTTTTCCCAGTTATATGATAAAACGAATCTTACTTTCGTGCTCAGTTATTATTGAATTTATCAAACCCATAAGGAAAAATGATGTAATGCTCGGCTGACCCTTGTATAATATATGTTTTCCAACTCGTTTGATAAATTCAATCATAAATAAGAACTTTATATTTGATAAATTGCAATACTTTATTATTTCTATATAGTATGGTTGATAGTTGCCTTTTAATAATTTATTTACATTTCATTTGTTTTTGAGAATGTATATTAAATGTAACCTGTATGTTTTGACTTGAGACACATCAATCATAAATCAATCAATACAGCCTATATGAACCGAAACATACTAACTTGACTAACATAATTCAATAGAGTGTCAAATATCAGCTATTGAAATTAGGTGAAAAATGCACAAAAACAACAAAACAATTTATTTATCTGAATGTGTTACTTGTATATGTCTTTAATATAAAAAAGGATTGCTTTTTTTCGAGTCTAGAAATTCTTCTTTTTAAATACCAGTAATGCGTTTCACAAAATAACTTACGACAAAAATCGTCGTAAACGTAAACCAACAATTATTCATAATATTTTTATCCAAATGAAGCCAAGATGGCTCAAATCACGCAGCAAGTTACATATTTTCTGAAAATACAATCATTTTAAATCTAAACTTGAACTAGCAACGGAGAAATTGTCAAATTGATTTACGTCGATTTTTATCGTAAATATTTTGTGAAACGCACCCTAATCTGGAGCAGTTTAATGTTGTACTAAATTAAAGAATAAAGAAAAAAGAAACATTCTGGAAAGGAAATGTGGACTGGTATAATTAAATGTATCGACCAATTAAAGATGTGTTAAAATGAATAGTAAGATAGTAACATGCAAATTGTTTTAACGTTGTATCAAGACATTAGTAATTTATAATCATTCAAATTAGTATCAAAAAAGTGTATTTTACCATTTATTTTTACTAGATACTGTTCTGTATCATACAGAGTTCTATGTTTTTTAATGCTGTCAAGTACAGATTTAACTGTTTTGAGTTTCTGATTGTGAATAAAGTTCTTTGCAATTAGTAGAAATTGGTTCAAAATTGTGTCAAACGTTTTGTTTCCGTATGTAATTATTGTCAATATAAATGATTAAACAAACACGAGATATCTGGTAAGAAATGTAACAGTAGATAAAAATGTGCCTAATTATTTTATTTTTCTATTGCATAAGCTGCAAATATCAGAGTCCTTTATTTTCTTTTTTAGAAGCGAGTTAATTTCTAATACTTGGTGGATGGTTCTATATTGAAACCATGAAATCATTGCAAATTTGTGTTATTTTTAATGTTAAAATCAAGGCTATAAAACGTTGACCCAACTAGATTGGTTCTTATGCATAATTCATTTTCCCATTTGGTAGCGGATATTGGCATTATATTTTTTGTATGGAAGACAGTTAGATTGATCTGCATCCTTTAAAATATTCCATTAATATTGAAATTGATAAAGAGTATATAGGTGCCCTCCTATAGTCAATTGAAAGTTTGGATAAAACCTTTTAACCGATCATGGCTAGCAATATTCATATTTTATGAAGTTTGTATTGTTGTTGTATTTACTTATAAAATATATCATTGAGTAGAAATTTCCCCGTAGAGAACAAATGATTATAAAATATACTTGTGACCCCGACGTTAATATACCAATTTGTTGGCTTTTGTCAGTAAAAGCATGGTCGCATGGCTGCATTTTCTAGGCTTAAAATAAAAAAGTATTTGAATATATTTTGGTGAAAAAAAGGCAAGATCTTGGACAAAAATATATTGAATATTAAAAAAAAACTTGCATTTTAAGAGACGCATATTTTTACTGTATCCATATAGCAAGACGGTTGCTTTTTGTCATCTTATGGTTAATTATGTCAATGGACATGTCCAATAAAGGAAAATTCATGCTGTACCATTTCTTCGTATTATTATTACATGTTGTATTGTTACTTCAGGACAATGCATTATTGTGCAAAACCTTTATTAGCCCTGGTGGCTGTGCTCATTGTCGGTGTCTACGTTTTATACAGGGATTTAGATAAAGATGTCCTAATGTGTAAGTGCATTAACATGTTTATTAACCCTTTACTTCATATATACGCCTTTGGACACCTAATATAGACGCCTTTGGACACCAAATATAGGCACCTTTGGACACTTAATATAGACGCCTTTGGACACTTAATATAGACGTCTTTGGACACCAAATATAGGCACCTTTGGACACCTAATATAGACGCCTTTGTACACCTAATATAGACGCCTTTGGACACCTCTAATAAAGAAGGCTTTTGAATTATTGGGTGAATTATGTTTAAATTAACTGACAAGTGGTAAACAGTGCAGGAAGTGTTTAGATTGCTCGATACGAGCAATTTGAACTCTTCATGCACTGTTTTCAAAGGCTTTCTGTGATTGGTGTGGGAAAACGCGTATCTATGGAGTAAAGGGTTAACCGAAAATCAATATACTAATGTCGTCAGTCAAGAGTTAGTAATCTTATCTAAATGGTTTCGTATCGTCTAATTGTGGTGAACATTCGGTATGCCTATACAACAACAGCAAAGAAACATTCTGCTGTTATATGTTCGTTAGGTTTATTTTATACTGATATATTCAACCGCACCGGTGGTCTACAGGTAGGTTCCGCCGCGCATGAGGAAATCGTGGGTACATTCTCTGGCCAGGTCACACAAAAGGCTTGAAAAATTGGTACTAGGTATCAGGAGCTTCCTCGCATGAATAGGAAAGTTCTAGGTCTGGTCGGCCCGTTGTCAGTATAATATAACCATATGGGCTATCATATGCACGATACTCCAATGTGGCAGCGCTAAGAATACTGTCTCAAGTAGACACCGTTGCGATATAACTTCAAAACTGTTGAAAGCGAAGCTAAACACCAGGCAGCCAGCCAAGCAACCAACCAAGCAACCAACCAACCAAACAAACAAACACACGAACACACAAATTTATTTTATATCGATTGCAAAGTAAGCTAAGAATTTATTTGAACCGAGCTCGAGTCCACTGCCTTGATAATTTCAGTATTGAGTATTAGTTTACAAGAGGCCACCGGGGATCAAACTGGGGATCAAACATGCAACCTCCACCGTGAGAAGCCAACACTTTATCCACTATACTTCGGCATTGCTTTGTCCCGGTTGAGCTAAAATAGCTGATTGGAGTGCGTGGTCTATTGTTAGAATATTGAACGGAGTGCTGTGGGTTCGATTCCCTGCCATGGCTATGTCTGGTGACCTTTAGTAAGACATTTTGTCCACATATGCTTAGTACTGGTTTTACCTCGGACTGGAAGCGTGTTTTGTAATAACTTGTTTCACAGTCGATCTAAAATATTATTAAATAAGTTTAAATCCTAAAGTTATAAATTTACTCGCCTAAATTATGTTCACGTCGTCACATTATGTAACTTTCTAGAATGGATAAAACACACATGGACAGCCACGATAAAAATCGACACAAAAACTCTTTCTTCATGTCAGTCGGTTCGATTAGCTCAGTCGGTAACGCGTCTGACTATCAATCAAGGTTCGTGCGTTCCAATCTCCACCCATCCACAGTCTCCGTGACGCATGACTTACGACATTGCGTCTCATTGTTATTCTTCTCTCACCGCTGATTCAAGTGGGGAAATTATCGGTTACTTGAAGAGATGGGTGTGCTCAAGTACTGTTTAACCTTCCAAGATCACAGGAACGAGTGGTTATGTTACTTGATGATTTGTTAGCCCTCGATGACATAACAATTGTGATTAACATTAAACTCAAATGTTCTTCACTTCAGATGCAGTCAAAGGTACAATTAAACAGAAGGATGTCAACATGGATGTACAACCTAACACATTGTCAGCAATGCACGAGACAAATTCAGGTTTAAAGAACACGAAAAAGCAAACCGTCCAAGGAGAGACGATTAATAATACAACAATTGTTTTGATAATATCATATATGCGGACTGGTTCAACATTGATGGGCGGCTTGTTTCAACAATATCCAGGAGCATTCTATGTATTTGAGCCAATCAGAACACTCATTGAGCGACTTCCAATAAACAACCAAACCACGGGAGAGTTGCAATATATTAACGGGAAAAACATGTGAGTTTTTAATTGGGTTTCAGGTCTCATATTGCGGATCATTTATTGAAACATTTATTTACGAATAATTTTTAAATACGGGGTGATACAGAGTCAATCATCATTTCAGAGACAGAATATATAACTTTAGTGGGGTGTATACTTGGCCAGTTTAGAGGTGTCGTACACGGGTCTAACGCAGAATTAGCAATGTTTACTTAACCCGAGTGCATCCCCACACTTGATTCGATAGTGGGCATTTTCTACATGAATGGGTGGTGTATAATATAGCCAGGAAGAAAATTGACAGGAAAAAAATTCTCTCGTATATGGTGATATACTTGTAACGAGGATTCTGATTTGATACAACTGATGCAAAACATTGCTGCGTCCTTTCACACTCGTTTTAACGCCACTTTACCACGATGTTAGTATTAAAAAGACCAGTGTTTTTTGTTTGTTTCGAGATTTCGTTTTCGATTCGTTTTGTTCAATTTTCTATTGCGTTTGATATTTTTATAGTTATGTTCATTATTTTACATTCTTGTTGTAGAGTTGTATATTGTGATTGTTTTTTTTTCTATTTTCACGTTCTTAATTTTTATTCATATTGTTTAATATATTTTGCGTACGTTAATGTTATAAGTTATTTTTAATATTCATGTTCTTAGTTTAACAATAAGTATGTAAAAAGAATCATGAACAAACATATATAATTTAACACCATATATGTACAATTAAACAACACATATGCAAAGTTTAAACAACAAAAAAGAGTTATACAATATTGCAACGTTAGGCATATCATTCTTAAAGATTGTCCTGAAAAGTTTAAACCTACACATATAAAATAAGAACAGGTGTACTTGATTGCGTTTCTCTTGGAAAGGGACATACCTTTCATAATGTGTCATGTGAAACCATACTTGCCATATTCGTGGTCATAAGATGACGAAACGTGATACACATGTTGTGTTTAAATCAGTTTTAATCGGCATGATATGATAGGAAATATCAATATATATTTTTTAAAATAATTTCAAAATAAGCATGCCGGCAGTCAAAATTTTAATAGGCTGTGACGTTTCATATTTTAATGGGGTTAAACGCCATTTCAACACATGTGTGGCTTATCTAGTTTTATTGGCGGAGGAAAACCACAGAATAAATCTGAGTAGAACCATCGTCCTTCAGCAAGTAACTGGCAAACTATCCCATATACAGTTTTTTGGTGCGAGTGGGACTCGAACGTACGACTTTAGCAAGACGGTGCCATAGATCACTGGGGAACCCTTTGAGTGTTTGCTTTACATCTGTTCATGTTTATGCTTTCAGAACGTACAATTATGTAGATAAAGATGACGTCATTCTTAACGAAATAAACAACTGGTTGACCTGTAAACTCGACGCTATTAGTATTGAAAGTCTTACAGATGAGTTCCACCAAGTTTACACAAACGTAATGCAAGAGTTTGTAAATTGTTCGAATCAGACAAAACAATTTTCAAAAAATCAGACATCAACTTTTCAAACCTGCATAAAGGCTGCCACAGAAAAGTGTAAAAAAGCGCCGGAAATAGTTTTAAAGTTTATTCGCTTACCCATGCGCTGGATATTATCTTTACTTCCGGTATTTCCAAATATGAAAGTTATACATCTTAACAGAGATCCTAGAGCTGTTGTTAATTCACGATTAAGGTTGGATAGAAATTCTGACAACACCACAACGTATCAGCTAGCGAGTGAACACTGTCTCCAACTGAACGATGATTTGGCCATATCAAAACACATCTTGCAAAAATACCCTGGACGTCTAAAAATAGTTCAATATGAGGATCTGGCTGAGACTCCTTTGCAGACAGCAAAGGAGGTCGTAGAATTTACCGGTTTAGCGTTTTGTAGTGAAATGGCAAGTTA
Source organism: Panopea generosa (assembly GCA_029582155.1). Lineage (NCBI taxonomy): Eukaryota > Metazoa > Mollusca > Bivalvia > Adapedonta > Hiatellidae > Panopea > Panopea generosa. The sequence goes on along the minus strand of CM055899.1, from coordinate 14,218,459 downwards.
TATACAAAATGAAACAGCATCAACGGAAGATATGTGCGACTACTGCACTGGGAGAAAGAACTCGAAGGAAACGTCGAGAAAATGGCGTTTACAATTGAAGGTCGGGCATGCACAGACCGTGTATAATATGTGCAAACATAGTAACAAGGTGTTTGGGTATTTGCGATTTGCTACTAGAAATGATTTTAGGAATTTGATTATGCCATCGCGAGTAAAACTAAATGTTACCCGTGAAATATTAGACAATGAAAATTTTTAACAAATAAATTAGTTTTCATATATCGTTCGTTAGTATGAATTGCTTTTCGCTTTTTTCAACAGTATTTCATTGATATTAAGGCATATAAACAGTGCACCTACACATTGTTCCTGTGATCCACGAAGAGGTTAAGTAGTACAAGACACGCATTATCTCTGCAAGTCTCAGACTAGAGAGAGAGAGAGAGAGAGAGAGAGAGAGAGAGAGAGAGAGAAGGGTGGATTTTTGTACCAGTTAGTTACCGTTTTGAAAAAAGATAGTTATATCTTGATAGTTAAACCAGATCAAAACAAAACGTGATGCGTACTTCGTTCTTTAAAAATCCTTGCCTCGGTTTTATCTGTATTTATATTCTGTCTTCATTACACTCAACTTAACAACCACCATCAATATTGAAGGGTAACGTTACAATGTACTTGAATAACGAAAGACGAAAAGCGAATTACAACATATCCTGGGATAAAAGAAACAATTAAAAGTAAATGAAGTTAAAGTCGGTAGCAATGGGAACCCTTACTCATTGTACTTTATATATTATTTCTATAGTGCTTGAAAAATCAATATTAATATATTTTAAGCAAATTTGTAAAAAAAATACCAAAGAATTATACAATTATATAAACCCTTAAAAATATAAAAGAGATAAGACTCAAATACATTTCAAATTTCAAATATCGGAAACTTGTTATTTCTAAGTCCGGGGAGCATAAAATTACTAGTATTCGAATGATCAATATTTCGAATTATCGGGAATATATAAAAAAAAATATAATTTTTATAATTTACTCTACCAACTGATAAACCATAATACACGCCTATAAACCTGTATATGTTTTTGTTTACCTCATTAAATTCATATATTCTTGTTATATTAATGCGTTATATACGCCTTGTTCATATTGACGTGTATATTTGTTTTATGGATTTAATAATTCATATCAATTCATGTGTTGGTAGATTTTAAGTTCCGCCTCATATTTGATGTGCTAATGAGTACTGGTTAACTTTTCACAATCCCAGGAAACAGTGGTTAGGTTAACTTATCGTCTGTTAGCCCTCAACGGCATAAAAATGACGCTAAATATTCAATCAATCTAATGGAAAACAACTGTATAAGATTATATCTTCTGTTCGTATCCATATTTGAATTTATATTGATTGATATGTATGGAAAATTGAATTGAATTGAGTAAGTATACAAAAACCAATCTTATCATATTTGAACAAATACTGACTATCAATATAATAAGTAGTACTTGTCAACGGTTCTGGGGCCCGTTTTACTAACTTTCGTAAGTATTAAGAATTTCGTACGAACAAATTATTATATCTACGAAGGTTTCATAAGGGCAGTATTTTTGCAAATTTAAATAAGAGTACTTTTTACAAAGCTTGCAAATGATTGAAACATCAGTAAGAGACACACTAGATGAATTTCCCGACTTTTCGTCAGAACTTCAAATTTACACTATTTTTATGCTATCGAGGGCTAACAAATGGTCAGTTAACCTAACCAATGTTTCCTGTGATCCTGGAAGGCTAACCAGTACTCGAGCACACCCCATCTCCGCAAGAAATTGATTACTATTCCACTCGAATCAACGGTGAGTGACGAATTGTAATGAGATTCGAACACATGAACTCTGGATTGATAGTCAGACGCGTGTTGGGCCCATCTTCCCTTGTGACAAGATCGTAGCTGAGCCAAGGACGTATATGATAGATATATAAGTCCTTGGCTGAGCTGAATGTACGCGTTCAAGGATGCCCGGATGTGGTACACATCTCGCTACTATCTTATCAATGGATACCACTGACACCAGCGTCACAAATAAACACGATACACATATACACGGATATCTATATTAACAATATCCGGTGTATTCATATTGATAAATTTTAAAGATTAAAGATGCAGACGACTTAATTTATTTTGTTACACAGTTATAAACATGTACTTACGATAATGTAGTATCATTGACTGTTACACGAACTGATTTTCTCCATTTGGACCGACATATTCAGAAAGTATGGACTTGCGCGTGTTTGTTTTGTCGTTTGCGCTATTTCTATCAGAGTTGCAGACGGTGCCGGGTCAGTACGTTGACGGGTGCCCGATGTACGGCTGTAAACCATCCGGTACATTCTCGTTCTCTGTGAGCGTTCCTCGAGTTAACGCTACAATAGGCTGGGTTAATGACTTTTTTCTCGGACCGATACCAAATGGACTTGGTTGTGTTGGAAACTCAGTAAGTTTAGTGTGCCAGTCTAACGGCGCGGGACCACATGACACGTAAGTGTACTTTTGTGTTTAACATCTTGATCATCATTATGATGCTGTTGATCTCAGAATTGGCCCATAAAGAGTGTCCAGCCACACGGAAAAACCTAAATAGTGCATAGTGAAAAATTGGTGTGTAGATTTCATTGTCAGATTTTTATTGGAACTTCTGATTTAGTGCAGATGTATGTGAGCTTTAATATCGGTGGTGTTAATAAATCAGGTTTTCTGTGTTGTATTTCAAAACTACTTTCATAGAAAATGCGGTCAGAAATGTGGGTGTAACAACATCAGCTGCAGAAACAACAATCAATAACAACATCTTGATACTTTAAACAAAAAGAACAGAAACAACATCAGTTAGCAAAATTAAAAGCAACAAAATAACAGCAGCAGCAACAACAATAACAACATCACCATTTAAATAACAATTTCAGTTACAACAACAACAGCAACAATGAATAACAACACACTACAACAGAATGAAGAACCTTTAAACAACAAGATCAGCAACAACAAAAAATCGCCAACAGCAACAATTACAAAAACATCAACAATTAAAAAAATTCCAGTGGCAGCAGCAGCAACAACAACAGCAACAGTCAATAAAACCAAAACATAACATCAACCGATCTAAACAAGACGATCAGAAACAACAACAACAATAAGCAACATTTAAAACTACAACAACAGCAACATCATTACTAACAATGACAACTTCAACATTTAAATAACAAATTCGGTTGCAACAACAACAGCAACAGTAACAATCAATAACAACATCAATATATTTACACAAAAAAATCAACAAAAATAACAACAATCAACAAAAACAAATGCAACAAAAACAACACATCCAGTGGCAACAGCAGCAAAAACAACAACAACAACAACATCAATAACAACAATCAATAAAAACAAAAAACAACAACATCAAGATAACAACAATGACAAAGCAAAAACATTAACAGCAACATCAATTAACAATATCATTATTTAAACAACTTAAGTTCCAGCATCACCACCACCACCACCACCAACAACAACAACAAGAGCATTTAAACAAAAGATTTAGCAACAGTCATTACCTGACCCTTGGCGGGTCTGTGACATATACATTATATGATGGCGGGTGTGTGTGTGGGGGGGGGAGGGGGGGGGGAGGGGACTATTGCACTGACTATGCTTTACGAAAGCACTTAGCATTTAACCTTTAGCTATATAATTGTTTCGTGTCTACAGTGATTCATTTTAGTCTGAAAACAATGCAATATAAGCTGGACTTTCGAAGAAAATGGTCACTATTATACTCATCCTGGCGTCGATGATTTTTTTTTGTTTTGGTTTCTAGGTTTTTAACACTGGGCTCGTGTAAAGTCTATATATAGAACCTGATATCTCCCGAATCAGTTCTCTTAACCCCAAATGAATAAAGCAAGGAAGTATGTGCTTGTCCCTCAATTCATAGCAATTGAGCGCTTACTAAACTAGGACGTCATTCAAACTTTCCCTGAAGCAACTGACGAATCAACGAGCTCAAATGTGCTATTATTTGATGGATCCAATTTAGAGAGCTGGTATCCGTTCTACATACCAAGCTCATATCCCATTAACTGCTAGTCAATGAAATTTTACATGTGCCTTCACTACCACTGATAAATAACACTCAGTTGGACAAGTGGAATAATTGATTTATTTCTATTTGAGGCAGAGGTATGAACCAATTTATACTTTTTAGTTTTGTTATTAAAAGTATTGTGGCAAGCTCATATCGCAATAACGTTGAGCCATATATCATATAGCGGTACGTGGTTTTCGGACGATTTTACCGTTTTTTTTTCTTATAAAATGTTCAATATTAATTGAAAACTATTTTGTTTCCTGTGATAAGATTATAAATTTAATACAGATGAAACGCAATTGATGTTACCTTTACATCTAATCACTACACCAGGGTTGATGAATGAATGAATGAATAAATGAATGAATGAATGAATGAATGAATGAATGAATGAATGAATGAATGAATGAATGAATATAGTTTTACGGCGTACCATCACATTATAGGTTATTCGACGCCAACAGGAAGGAAGATTCCAGGTTCACTCTACATGTACAAAAAACAAACAAATTAACATACAGATTAAAAAAAATACATCAACATATGAATATGCAGGATGACCCAAGAACCTTGATACCTGCAGAACTGCAGAGTTCCAGTTAATCCAGGGTTGATTAAAACGCGTGTTTAAAAACAACACATTTTGAATATTCACGCTTGATTGCGCAAAAATGTTCTGGTACAAGTTTTTGAATTTTATGTTAAACTTTATTTATTTCACTACAATATGACTGAATAAAAAGAGGTGGTGTTCACACTAGTTTTTTCATCATTTCGAGCTCAAAATAAAAATGAAACACTTAAAATTACACGAAGTTTGCCTGCTATTTCGGACGACGTCGTCTGTTACGTTAGAAGTATATGGCGTTCTCTTGACGTCGTGTTATGTTAGTAGTATGTGGCGTTCTCTTGACGTCGTGACTGTTGTTTTTTTAAATATATTTCATTTTAGTTTAAATTCAAATTAAAAAACTATCGTGTACACCCGTCTATTATTTTTCGATATTTTTTAGTAAAAATGATAAAGTTAAACATATGTGAAATTCAAGAACTTGTACTAGCTTTTTTGCACAATCAGCCGTGATTATTAAAAATTCGTTGTTTTTTAACCCGTGTTTTAATCAGCCCCGGTGTAATAATAGGTGTAAAGCTACCAAAAAATCGTATTTCATCTGCATGAAGTTTTACTATTATCACGGGAAATTAATTTAATAATATTATTGAAAACAATTAAAAAAAAATAGTATTGATTATTTTACAATGGAAAAAACAGTGAAAAGTATATACCACCAGGAGGAGCTGTTGGCGAGAAACTGCGGTAATATATTGAAAAAGAGAAAACTTAAACAAAAGCTGAGACTTCAGAGACGAATCGACCACATTTTTGATAAAAAACATCAGATGTAAAAAAATCCGATAGGAACGCTGTGAACTACATTGCACCTTAGATGTGTACGGCCGATCTTGTGATATACCTACATGGCGCAATGGTCATATCTATGGATTATAAACTGGGCGATTCGGGCTAGAATCCCGTGAAAAGTATATTTTTGTCAATTTGAAACATTATTTCCCCCCTACAGTGCTCAAAAAAAAAATTCCAACAAAATGGAAAAGATTTTTTTTCCATTATATGCATTTATATTTTTGCACATATCTAGCGATCGACCTTTATAAAAGTATTCAAATACTGGTTATGCCGCTTTAAAAATGTTAATATCAGTATGTAAATACAAACAAATATTAGGATTTACTTTAAGTCAGGTTCATTTTACATTGAAATCCTCCCCGGGCCAGTTTCCGAATATTTACAAACTTGTGAAAATCCATTCACCCATTTATGATAGCATTTATTTATTAACATTACAGTGGATACGTTGGTGTAAATTTAGATTCCGGATCCGTCAGATGGCGCGATCTTGTATTACGGTTTCCGTCTCTTCCGGTGCTTGATGACACGGGTGAATTGTGGGGCTCTGACGGGTTTAACCTGATGAACTACGACGCCGGTGGCAGACCTCTCAAATCTAATATAGCCCTGGATCCGCCAATGAGACCTCTTTTCAGGTAAATTTTAAGATTGCCTTTGATCTTTGCAGCATTGCAGCAAAACATTTATGATGGAATTCACTCATTAAAATAAATCTTCCTTTTATTTTATATAACAATTCTGTGATTGTTAAGGATTAAAATTGATTTTTATAAAGTTTTATTTATTTGCAAACTTTGTACTTTGTAAAATGCGCAAAATATACACATGCAAACACTTGGGGTGTGGATCGGAGTGTTGGGTTTTGGTTTGGTATGAATTTACTTGTCATTTTTTTCTAAATTTTAGACAAAATAGTTGTTTTTTATTGATGAAATTTGTAAATCTTATAGAAGGTTCCCAAATCCTAAGAGTGGGTATGTGTGAATTGGGAGCAAGTGTAGGTTCATCACACATTTCACTGAACTATGCTCATTTTTTAATAATTAATTAATTGAACATTTATATTTTGAATTTGAGCTTTGAAAATCAAAATTTTAATGCACAGGCCTAGGGTTTTATCGTTTTAAAAGTCCACGAGTGATTTTTTTCCAAAAACAACATTGAAAAAATAATGCAATAAACGTGTTCAAATGCCAGTTTATAGGCATTTTAGTTACGCTAAATTTACGAATCAATCAATTGCCGATAAATAATTCACGACAGAAATATGTCATATCATTGCAACCAACGATAGTAAAAGCATTTAATAACAAAACATACTTTTAGAGACACACAGCAACTTTGTTACAAAATCGTATTTTTCTATCACACTTTCAACCTAATATAATTATAATTCTTAGATTATTCAACTGAGCCCTTATTTCTTACTAAAACATGCCAAAATGATGTATTGAATTTCCCATCTTGCCTTACCCAACCAGTTTTTATTTGAATAATATTTCCGCATAATTAGCAATGCATTTTGGGATGTATCAAATGAACCACGTGACTTCAATTAAATTTCAATTTGATCCGACATGCTGGTAACAATAACGATAGAACATTGGTGCCATCTCAGTGTCATGCCATCGCGTATGGCTGTTGACACAGCGATATTACGATGGACCTAACGGAACACCATAAAAATTGTATTGTTTATTTGTGTTTATCTTTTCAGCATGCAATACGTCGCCACCAGTCTACTGCTGTTGGTTTCAGAGACAGGACAGATTTCTACATTAACCACAGGTTGACCTTTTTAAATTCATCCACACTTAAATTATACGCAAACTTTTCTTTTTAACATATTGTTAATTCCGTTATATACTATGTGTCATTGTTCACTTAGTTACGATGAATGTAAGTTCGGAACAAATCATATTTATTGATGTTAGTTTTGGCCAAAACAAACATGTCATTTACAATTGTAGCTGCAGTTGATTAAAACAAACGTGTCATTTACTACTGACGCTGCAGTTGATTAAAACAAACGTGTCATTTACTACTGTAGCTGCAGTTGATTAAAACAAACGTGTCATTTACAATTGTAGCTGCAGTTGATTAAAACAAACGTGTCATTTACTACTGTAGTCGCGGTTGATTAAGTTTTGAATATAACAAACGTGTCATAAGTCCACGTAGTTACGATTGGAATTAGTTTGGAACGGGATATAGGTGTTATCTGTCCACTATGTTACAGTTGATGTCAGTTTGGAATACAATACATTTGCCAATAATACACTAACTTAGGGTTTATGTTGGTTTGAAACAGAGCGTACGTGTCATTTGATCACTAAGTTACAGTTGACGTTAGTTTGGAATACAATACGTTTGTCATTAATCCACTAACTTAGGGTTCATATTGGTTTGGAACAGAGCGTACGTGTCATTTGTTTACTAAGTTACAGTTGATGTTTGTTTGGAATACAATACGTTTGTCATTAAGCCACTAATTAAGGGTTTATGTTAGTTTGGAACAGAGCGTATGTGTCATTTGCTCACTAAGTTACAGTTGATGTTATTTTGGAATACAATACATTTGTCATTAATCCACTAACTTAAGGTTTATGTTAGTCTGTTTAGTAACAGTCCAAATTCAACATTTCAGATGGCATCCAATTGGCCCAGTTATTTCTTAACGGAACTGTTGAAAGGTCCAATGGAACGTTTGTTCCCACCGCGCCCCCTGTTGTCAATGGTAATAGATTCTACTTGATGACAGAATTTGTACCGAAAGACAGTAACGTAAGTGAAAGCCTTTGCTATGCTATGGTATTTTAAAGTAAATTTAACAATTTTCCAACAAAACTGAGAACAGTGCTAAATATTCTATATTTATCGTTGATGCAGACGATCATCTTTTGCACACTGTATGAAACTATCACGTCTAAATGCTATGCCATGTCATGCATTTTACGTCATGAAATCATATAATCCTTGTAATACAGTTTTATGTTTCTAAGAAACATTAAGTACATACAAGTTCTATTTTTTCATCGAACGACATGCTAGACACATATAGATGTCACTATCCATTTTAAGTCTGACTTTCGCTATTCTTTATATTTTAATGATAGAGCATGGGACCAAAGGTCAGAGGATCGTGGGTTTGATACCCCGCTAAGGCCCGTTAGCACATACATGCTCTTAGAACTGGTTCTACCCATGAAGAAATCAAGCGTGATTAAGTTTTTTGGTTCAAAATTAGAGACCATAGTTTTTCAACTTTTGCCTTTTGTTTTACTAATGCTTGTAATTTAAAATTTCAGTCGGAAAACCTTGGTCTTCAACGTCTCTATGCTATAGATAACTACGAATCTAAGTCTGAAAAAATAAAAGTTGCCTGGTACGCAAACTTTGAGCGGGAGAATGCAATTCGAAAGAGGATTGTTTCTCCTCGTCTACATTTCAGACCTAGATCACTGAAACAAACATTAGTTGAAAAGGTTCGAGACGATGTTGACATGCAGCCGAAGCTTTTATGGGACCACTCTGCCAAGACAGTCTTTGTAAGTCTTCCGCCACCCATTTTAAGGCCAAGGTCAAATATCGCACCTGATACCGTTGCTACCTTTTGGGGAATTAAGGATTTAGGTAATGATTCCGGGCTCGTGTTTCGGACCGATAGAAGCGTGTCTAGTATGGCTATGTATGAAATGGACATTGGACCACCATCGAACGCCGGGGAGCAACTGTGGGTGGCACTCAGCGATGGAAAACTTTGCGCTACGGAAAAAGATGGAAATATCTCCAAGGTTATAGATTTAACACTGGTTCTTAAAACCGAGTTTACCATAACATCTAAAATGGTCATAACAAGAAACAGAGAGGTGTATGAAGATATCTTGATTTTTGGAATTCACGTACCATCTCCTACAATGGAATTCCTAGAAATAGCCTCTCAATTTGGAAACGACGTTTCCAGTAACGCGTCAAAGTCGTACGTCGTTGCCTATGATACACCGGAAAACGGAGATAACGACGTTATGCCTGTTATGTGGATGGTTCAAACGCCTGAAGGAACGACAGTTAATGGGCAGATAATTGGCATTAAGGGAGATAATTCAAATAGAAAAGACCAATTAGTTGTATTTTCTCAAATAGAAGGACAATTTGGAAAATTATTTTCAATTGTGTAATTGGCTTTTAAAAATATGTTTGAACAATTTTTCATTTATTTCGTTTGATGGAATTTCTTAAATGTATTAAAACATTTGACACACGATAAAGATGTTGTATTTGTTTATTTGAATAGATAGCGTCATCGAGGGTATACATACGATCAGTTAACTTAATCCCCGAGTTCCTGAAAGAATAACCAGTACTGAAGCACACCTATCTTTGTAAGTAACTGATAACTTTCCCACTGGAATCAGTGGATCGATACGAATGGCAATGAAACGCAATGTCGTATATCAATTATCACGGAGAATGTGGCCGGGCATGTGTTCGAACTCGCAACCCTAGGATTGATAGTCAATAGCGCTACCGACCAAGCTGATAGATTTAGGTTTTAAGTATTCAAGTTTATACTTAATGTACAGGTGAAACATTAGCCTGATCTTAAAGAATATGTATCTTTGTTTTTAAAAAAAAAATGTTTTGCTTATTTCAAGTGTAACCAAGCGGAAACTAATAGTTCTTGTTATTCCACTATATTGACGATAATTAAAGTCAATAAAATGAAAATAAAATAATTAAAAAAAAAATCTACTTGAAAGCAATAATTCGTCTTTATTCATTCAGATGGACAATCGTAATTACTCAACAACGATCATGTTTATATACTTATACACAACTCTAATAGTATATACTATAGAAATGTTGGCATACATATAACTGTTTTGTAGTTAAGTATTGTGAAATGTCCCCGTTATTATTCACGCTATTAACATTTTTACAGAAACTCACAATGCTTCAAATAACATGTACCGTGTCAATCTCAATTGATGCGAATATTCTGTAGCATTAATCCTGATGACTCATACACCGCTGAAACGTAACAGTCCGACAGTGAAATACAAGAAAAACTTCGTACAAAATATCAATTCGCCGTCAGTACACTCCCTAAGCATTGTCTGCAAAGTATCCATCAATTGCAATCTCTGCTTGAAAAGACTGTTAATCTTCTATTTTAGATCGAACTTTTCACAAAAAATGAAAACAAATCAAATCTAGCTTACAAAATTTTTGTCCGACATTACAAACTAAGTGACATGTGCTGTTTCTGAAATAAACGAATAAAAATGATATTAAATAAAGTGGGAGAAATATTGTCTAATTCTTACAGCGTGTGGAAAATATCACATCGACTAAATCTCTCTCTCTCTCTCTCTCTCCCTCTCTCTCTCTGTATATATATTGATAAATATGCCCTTTATATAGCATGTGATTAATCATGAATCCTTAACTGGAGTCCACAAGCAGCACTTTCTCTGCAACCACTCTGCCAGGTATACTCACTTTGACGTTTCTCATGTATGTGAGACTATACCCACGATTTTCGATGTTCAGTTTGAAATGTTCACTGTAACAAAAAATAGCAAAAGAATTTTTAAAAAATATTCCCCATGAACCGCCCAACACGGTGCTGAACACACATGTGAAGTTTCACTCAAATCAAATGAGTGGTTGCATGGATATATTACCCGATAGCAAAACTTTAACCTAAAAAACCAACGCCGACGCTGGGGCGAGTACAATAGCCCCTATTCTACAAAATGTCGAGCTAATAAGCCAACAAGAATTGTCAGAAGACATCAAAGCTCGCCTATGGGATAAAACTCACCACCCATGCAAAGATTGAGATTGGAGGCGAACGTTTAACTTGGCAATAACTCTCCTGGACATTTGTCCCGGCGAGCTAAAAATGAAAACAAAAATGAAAACAAGAGTTGACAGAAGACAACAAAGCTCGCCTATGGGATAAAACTCATCACCCATGCAAAGATTCAGATTGGAGGCAAACACCAAAACTTAAACGCAAACGTTTAACCTGGGTGTCTACAGACGGCGCCGACGACGACGCCGGGGTCATGGCAATAGCTCTCCTGGACATTCGTCCATGCAAGCTAAAAAAGGGTAAAATATGACGACCTGTATTTTATAATACAAATTAATTTTAAAACTATCTACCAGATATATACACGATACAACGTTTATTGTGAAATATATGACCTACAGCCAAAAACACATAAAGTAAACAAGAATTGTCAGAAGACAAAAAGCTCGCCTCTGGGTGTCTAAGTCCAAAAAGGGCTATAACCGTGCCAAAATGAAATCCAGAGTTATGGTTCTTGTCTGTGTGTTCCATTGATGATGGTGAACACATCTGCGAAGTTTCATTCACATCCAATGAGTGGTTGCATAGATATCTTAAACTTAAACGCAAAAGTTTAACCTGGGTGTCTACAGGCGACGACGACGACCCGGGGTCATGGCAAAAGCTCTCATTGGACTTTGTCCCGGCGAGCTAAAAAGTAAGCAAACATATTATGAAACGTTGAAATAGATTATATGATGTAATGTAGTTACTAACATAAAATATATGACGTTTCAATGTTTGATCTTGGGTTAAACAAACAATTATTGAAATCATGTTAGAATTATTCAAAATATATGCATTAAAGTAACATACAATGATAAATAGTATTATAAGAAAGAAAAATGGCAGATTTAATGTCATACACATTTCATTTCTTTTTTTTTAAAAAAAGCATAATATATTTAACAGGCGACTTTTTGGATAAGTTTATCAATACTTGATGACATAATCATATTAAATCTATGTACAGTAGGTTGTTAAAATACAAGTACTTTGTTGGAATATATCGAGTTCTCAACATAGAGTAAGAAGGACAGCATAGTAAAAATGAAACTCGTCCTCAATAGTGGTGGTGTTGCACAATTTACAAGTTCGGAGGCCCCTAGCGATATCATTATGATGCCTCCTAGATTCCAGTAATAAATTATTGGAAGAAGTTCTAAATTTAGCAACTGAATGTCTAAAGTTCTTGACCGAGACGTTTAAATACAGTTCATGAGCATAGCTAGTTTTCAAATGTATGTAAAAGCTTAAATTAGACGAGTTATTGACCGACTTTCTTCATTTTCGTAAGTATTAATCTGGAAGACGCCTCAGAAAGATGGTTTAACTGTTTTTCTCATTGTACACGTATTGGTTTGTCCAAATGTAGCCAAAATTAGCCTGTAACATGGAGTTTCCTAATATAACTGACACACTTGTTTAGCTCATTATTGTCTATTATTTTCAGCATTTAATTACACTATTTTACATATATATGATAAGGCATCTTTAAAAAATTAAGCAAATAATAAATACATTTTAACGATTCAATCCGAAAAGGGTACCTTCTACAATAACCAATAACTCTTGCGTTGATAGTTTTTACATTTAAACACATGTAACGTTTGCATGCAAACATATGAACAATTTTTTACGCTATTAGCGGAGAGAGGTACATGTGGTTTAATCTCGTCCCTTTATCGACATTGTCACCTGTCATATGGATGGCAATGGATCTCTTTGTATATTTGGTATCAACTACTATTCCTTCTCAACATTGGCCAGTAGCCTCCACATCTACAAGTTCCAAGACCAGGAAATTGACCATATTTTCGGGGAACCTCATCAATAGACACTTGTTTGAATCCTGCAATTGTTTAAAAGAAACACATTGGTAGCTGAAATGAATTATATTTCAAATAAAGATAGACGAATATTCTTTTCACAACCCAGAACCTCAATTTCAATTAAGAAATGGTAGGTGTTGTGTACTGTACTGTACTGTACTGTACTGTACTTTACTGTACTGTACTGTACTGTACTGTACTGTACTGTACTGTACTGTACTGTACTGTACTGTACTGTATTGTAGTGTACTGTACTTTGAAACATAGCTTTTTTATAATGAACTAAACCTATCACTGAAGGTGATTTAGACCACTGTATTTATTAAATCAGCATTACAAAAATATGTCAGCCACATCTTTACTTGGTTGGTTCAGGAGATATGTTTCCAAAATTTAGAAAACGTCAAATGTGCCACCTCGAATTTAGACACTTGCCTTCAAGCTGTGTTCATATGTCTCTGATGTTAATCATCAATACAAAATAAATTATCTGCAAAACTGCATAGCCACAGCAAATTACAACATAAACTGAATGTTCAACTCTTACCACATGCTGGAGCTACAGTGGTCGTATTATTGTCATCACGCATTTAGGACCTGGACCTACACATGCTTTTAGATGCCAAGCTTTCATTTATACAAATGGTTTGATAGTTTGAAACTCTACACACGTGACAGTACATGATGGATATGATGTTGATTGTAGTTAACCACACAGAACTGAATTCATAACAAATCCTCAACCGTTATTATTGATAACATGTAAAAGGACAATGAACATAAAGTTACCGAATTTCAAAAACTGAGTTGAGGAAAATCTCAAGTCGATATGTTTAGTGAAACTGGGACGTGATTTATTTAAATTTTTAAGGGTCTTCCGTTGCCGATTGTTTTAAGGCTCATGTCTCCATGATCACTTTATTCCTTAAAGCTAATGTAATAGGTTTGAGTCCCACTCGCTCCAAAAATGTAGATCCGAAAGTTTGCGGAAGGACAGCGATTCTACTCAGATTCATTCTGAAGTCTTCCTCCACCAACAAAACTGTATATGCCATATATATCAAATGAGTTGATAATGACATAGAAACCCCATTTAATTCTCCTGGTATCAAGATTTTAAGACCATTTGATATATATATATATTGTGAAATGCCGGGTCAAAATGTTTCTATTGTTTTTTATATGCAAATTCTATTCCTGTTTGTGTCAAATATTTTTATAAGAAGGAATAATGTTATACCATTTTCATTCATTTTTGTGTCAAATACTTTTATTAGTAGAAACTTTGTAATACTTTTTTCATTCATTCATTCATTTTTGGTAGCTTCGTTTGTTCATTCATACATGTAATAGCGGCAAGTTGAAGTGTTAAACGTCGATACCGTTCAATCAGGCAAATTAAGGACTGATATTTGACAGATGCAAGATGATAAATAGTCAAGACACTATGTAAGTATATACCTCAATTCCTTCGTCTATCAATAGTTTATTCAAGATGTCTTCCTTCAAGTACTCCAGATGAACAGAACTTGCCTGATCACTACTCTGACAGTTACACAGATCTGAATGCAAATTCTCTAGATTTTCCGTCCTCACGCGTACTATTTCTTCACCTTTTATCTGCAAATAAAAGTACATACATGTATAAAAATTGTTGGAAACTTAACTCTTATCATAAGTCAGGCAAGAGGCCGAGGCCAATTTTGGCCTAAGGCACTTAATGTCTCATTAACCTATTACCCTAACCCCCTTAGTGACAGGAGCAAGTGTTTTTATTGCGCCCAAGAAATTAGAGCTGTATAAAGCAGTTGGGTATTCTTTTTGTTGAAAATGCTTAAAATGGTCATATTTCTTTGTACGTATGAGAATATTGTAACATTTTCATGAATTCTGCAAAGTTTAGATGACATTGGGTACTGTTGGATGAAGATATAACAGTTTAAAGATGCCTAGTTATACAATGCAACAAATGGGCAGAATTATCAAAAATGAAGGAGTGTCTTCTAATTTGTGAAAAAGCACTCTGGCTAATACCATGTTTTTTCTTTAATAAACAGAGGACTATCAATGGAAACAAGATACTATAAGAACCGTCAACAATGCGTTCAGTGTCCCAGAATTGCATGTCTATATATATAAATATAATATATAAAACAGTACAAAATCAACTGGTGTGCGAGACGTCAAATATACAATATCACGATTACATATATCAAACAGTATTGACAATTCACGTACACACGCCTCACTAAATTGCGATAAGAAAACAATTGTATTTAAAGAGAACAGTTTATGTTAATTATGTGCATCTTTTAAACTAAAGGATCGAGAGATCCTCATTTTTTTTCACCTCAGAGACCGTAAAGATTTGCAATGTATTGTCATTGAAAAGAGTCTTATACGATGGCATTGTTAACCAGAATCGTTTTTTCCAACACATACACGTGGTTTCCAAGTTTCAAACAATCTTAGTGCAATACCGTTGGACTTGAGCTTAATTCAACATTTTTTTAAAAATGATTCCAAGTTTAAAATATTATCAAATCGTACAGAGGTCCATGCAGGTTACATACAAATTATTAAAGCAACAAAAAGACATTGTCCTTCAATTGTCCCTGCCATTCATATTTTACTCTTCGAGTTCAGAAACCTGCAGGTGAAAACCCATTTGTAGTAAAAGGTTCTACTAGATATCTAGATTTTGGAGTTTTTGCTCCGGAACGGAACATAAATTTGGTTATTGTTTCTGAAGCAAGAAAAACAATATTAAACATGAAAACTCTCACATACATGCAGCAAAAGGCACCATTCAAACACAAACAACGTTTTGTGAAGCTATCTTGAACGGTTTACGTAACATGTATGCTCCTGAAACGGAGTTTTTATTTTTTTTTCCAATTTGTTTACATGGTAATAAAACAAGTACTGAAAATGAAAGATATTTCATAGCAAAATGCACTAGATAACAAAGTTAGTTTATACTAATATATTTTAGCTCGATCGCGACGAAAGCTCATAGTTTATATGAACCGCTCTCGAGTCCGCTTCCTGGGTAAAACCAGTACTAAGTGTTGTTTTCTGAGAGGCACCAGGTCGAGCTTATTTCTGAAGTTAAATGAGCCTTTTCCGCATGTGGAACATGAGCATTTAACGCAGGTGGAACGACACCGATGTCAGCGAGAATACAAAAAGTCCCCTAAAGTTACACATAAATATATCAGTACCTTTTCAATCTGACAATTGCCCATCTTCTTTAAATACATTTCCAGCATATAATCGGATCTAGTCTCCCCATTAAGAATAATGCCAACTTTTCCTTTATTAATATTGTCTATCTCTCGCAACCCTACGAATAGCTTCTGTTTTCCATTCCATGCAACAACTATTTTTTCTAAAGTGTCCAGTTCCTGAACATCGGCTTCCTTCGGTCCTGTGTTTATTGATACCGATATAATGTCCGAGTGTTGCACTTCATCTATACCTTCCGACAGATGGTATTTTTCTAAAATAAAATGAAATATATGATTTACATAAATACTACTTATTTTCTGTTTACTTTTCGTTTTACTCTCAGTAATATGATCAAATGGAAAATCTAGATGACTTTTCATTTGGAAGACGAAATGTTGGGCGAGTTTGTATCTGTTTGCATGATTGGTGCCACTTAAATGTTGAGCTTTGACCTACAGACAACAGAAAAAAATGGCGCTCCATCACGTGGTAGGGAAATCTAGGTTTTATCCCGGTACTATTTTATTTACATGCTCAGATCATATAAACCTGCTGTACTGCAATCGGGTTATAGCTGTGGGAAGTGTTGCGTCCGCAAGATTATTGTTCCAAAACGTGACGGACGGGTGCCATTTCATTTCCCCAATACTTTCGAATATCGGGGGATAATAAATACCATATAACATTTTTTTCCACATAGACATCTCAATCATTTTTTTTAAAGTCAGACTATCCGCTGCGAATCGGTAAATGTTACGGATGTACAACTCTGTAAGTTCTCTCCTCTATTTTCGGTCGTTGTGGGAGGTGGTCAAAAGTAGGACAATAAGTCTGTACAAGAACAACTAATATTGTGCTAAGTAGTTATGCTATGCACGTTTGAGTGCAATTCAGTTAAAGTTGTAGGATGATAGAAATAACTATCATTTAGAACTGACCTTTGTATTGCCTCAGTAGTATTTGTGTAAGGTCGCTAAATTGTTTTGGAAGGTTTGGCAATTCAAAACGTCTAGTCCTCTCCTGGTCAGAATTTTCATATGGCTGCAGCTCGAATGTCACTTTTACAGGAGTGTCTATAAAATAGGCAATTTTTGTGTTTTTATTGCTACCATTAGCAATAAAATGCGTAGGAAGATTGTGAATTCCCATAGCCGTAGTATGTTTCTGTATAAAGTTAAACAACTTGTCAACCGATATGAGACTATCTGAATGATACATGGTATATTCCTCACATATTTTACAATCTAACAATGGACCCCCTATGTCCAGACCCCTCAAACTCGAACAGGGCTTATCAAGTGCTTTGCCTTTAAGTCCTGCAATAAGAAACTGTGTGAAAGGACTTCCAAAATCATCCACTACCCTGGTGATATCCAGATACCTGCTTGCATTCATCTGTATTATGCAATTTCCCTTTGACAGTTCTGGTACAGCAAAGCCATGAGCTGTGCAACAATCTAGGAAAACGATAAATCTTGTGTAGCCGACACCTGCTAATCGTTGAAAAAGATCCTTCTCTATGTCTTCTTTAGTAATAAACTCATCGTCGCTTCCAAGAAGAAAACCCTTGTCCTCACAATGTCCGTTAAAATAGAAAACAAGCGTATCCAATGTTTTATGTTGACCCTTTTCATAAAGTTCATTTATACTGTCTTGTAATTTTGATTTCAATGTGTCGGGTTCTCCAGGTTTTGTTGGTTTAATACAATATGCATGCTCCTTCCTGAAGAAAGAGAAAACAGATCAACCATTATGTTTTTATACTTAAATAAGAACAACAGAAAAATGTCATCATCGTACGAAAATTATCCCGAATTTTGGTAGAACAGTTGGGGTCCTTCGTGGCCGAGTGGTCTAAGGCGATGTTTCAAGATCACTTACCTCTCACCGCTAATGTTGTAGGTTCGAGTCCCGCTTGCTCCAAAAACTTTATGTGAGAAAGTTTGCCAGATACTTGCGGAAGGAGGGTGGTTTTACTCAGTCTGAGGTCTTCCTCCACCAGTAAAAATGGAATTGCATAATATAACCTGAAATGTGTTGACACTGGCATTAAACCCCGTTCAAAAAATGGTATAACGGTTAAAGAATTTATTAAATTTCTAGAGTTTCTAGAGTAAAGGCATAATTTTTATATTTATTCTGCAAATTTAAAAAAAATCCAAAGGCTGCAACTCAAGTCCTTACTATGTAAACACAAGAATCCCGCGGAATCATATGTCTCGCCGTGTCCGGTTTGACTGTTAATACACACATGGGAGAGAGAAAAATTAAAAAAAAATATGTTCATGCAAGAGTTATCCAACTTGGTTAATGTAGTTGGTTTAATGACTAAGAAATATTGTAGGAAGTATTGTATGAAGTTTCGATCAAATACATTAAGTGATTTTTGAGATATGAACTTCATGGTAGTTGCACACAAAACTTACACCAGTATTTCTAAGTAAACATATTTTAAAAAAACAAACTTTAACCAGTATTTCTAAGTAAAACATATTTAAAAAAAAAAAAAAAAAAAAAATTAACCAGTATTTCTAAGTAAAACATATATTAAAAAATCCAACTTTAACCAGTATCTCTAAGTAAAACATGTTTAAAAAAAAAAAAAAAAAAAAAATTAAAAATTAAAAATATATTTTTTTAAATAAATTAAAAAAAAAGTACTCAGCATCTGCATTATATTATGTAATGCAGGGTGTTAGTTGTAACTATAATCCAATGTCAGTGTCCTAGCACTAGTACTTATTGAGAAATAGTGTAAAAATGAAAACTTAACGTTGGAGGTAAATGCAAAATTTAGCATCAAACAAAGTCAATGGACCATGCAATGTAAGTCATACTCAACATCTGCAGTATATAATGTGATGCAGGGTGTTTGTTGCAACTATGATTCAAGTATGAGTGTCCTAGCACATGTACTTGTTGAGAAATAGTGTAAAAACGAAAACTTAAACGTTGGAGGTAAATGCAAAATTCAGCATCAAACAAAGTCAATGGACCACGAAAACTTAACGTTTGAGCTAAACATAAATGTTTGACGCCGCCGCCGCGTCGACGGAAAAGCAACACCTTAATCTCATCTCTCCTTCGTCGCGGCTAGAAAAATTGATAGTTTAAAGAAAAATAATGGGCTGACGTCAAGTGGGAAATTTATCAATTGCTGGCGGAGATGGGTGTGCCTGAGTACTGGTTAACATTTCATGATCCCAGGGAAGAGTGGCAAGGTTAGCTGGTCGTCTTTTAGCCCTCGATGGCAATAAAAAGACGCTTAATATTCAAACAAAACAAATCATTGATCAATTTGTTTGATGATCATGCAAACCTGATTCCCATAACCAATGGATGTTTTGATACGAAGGTGTCATGGGCATCAAGCATTTCATTGGAAAATATATCTGCACATTTCTTCATCTTCGTGTCATTTCCAGCAATCAGCAACGCCCCCCATTTTTTTCCTGAAAGTCATATGATAAAACCATTTATTTTCGAAATTTCTGTCAAACCAAGTGTAATGTTTTACGACGTGTAAAATAGTTTCACCATCTTCTACATGCACAGAATTGTTCACATTCAGGACATTTATACTGAAAACAAGAACATTTCGGTTTTCATACATATATTAAAAAACAAAACA
Source organism: Panopea generosa (assembly GCA_029582155.1). NCBI lineage: Eukaryota > Metazoa > Mollusca > Bivalvia > Adapedonta > Hiatellidae > Panopea > Panopea generosa. The sequence goes on along the minus strand of CM055899.1, from coordinate 14,198,312 downwards.
TATTAAATTATCTTAATGAGTGATAATAATGGGGTCATTACGGCATATTAATGAAAATAAGTAAAGGCGAAACAACTAAACTATAATCATGGTAAAAAGTCGAAATAACGATTGTGAAAAGTCGAAACTACAATGGTGAATAGACGAAACTACGATGTTGAAAAGTCGAAATAGTAATATTCCATCGTAATTCCGCCTTTTCGCCATCGCAGTTTCGTTGTTTCGACTTTTAACCAATCATTGTAGTTTCGAATTTTCACCATCTTTCTCCAGTTGCTCAAACGCACTAGTATATTTAACAAACGTCATATAGACTATAGGTTGGGTCCAAAACACGGTTTTAATATTCAACGCTTTATAGTTTATACATTGGATTCTGCTTTGCATGTCACAAATAAAATATTTAACAGTAACATGTTGTTAGGTACGCGTCTGCTTGATTCCAAATTCTCAATATTTCATTATAAAACAAGAGCTGTCAGAAGACAACAAAGCTCGCCTCTGGATGTCTAAGTCCAGAAAGGGACGTAAGTGTGCCAAAAATGCAACCCAGAGTTACGGTTATTGTCTCTGTGTGTTCCATTGATGATGGTGAACACCCATGTGAAGTTTCATTCACATCCAATGAGTGGTTGCATAGATATGTAAAACTTGTACGCAGCTAAACGCAAAGTTTAACCTGGGTGTCTAAGTCCAAAAAGGGCCATAACTGTGCCAAATTGCAATCCAGAGTTATGTTTCTTGTCTCTGTGTGTTTCATTGATGATGGTTAACACACACGCAAAGTTTCATTGACATCCAATGAGTTGTTGCATAGATATGTGAAACTTGTACGCAAAAGTTTAACCTGGGTGTCTACAGACGACGACGACGACGACGCTGACGCCGACGACGCCGGGGTCATGACAATAGCTCTCCTTGGACTTCGTCCCGGCGAGCTAAAAAAAAGTAGCGTAATTCTACATTTTATTAAGGCAGGCAGGCAGTCATATTTGGAGTAACAGATGACAATCTTTGGCATCAAAGTGATTTTAAAACTATTGGTAATGAGTTCAGTGTTCCAGAAGTGTATTTCTCTATAATGTAAAACAGTGCAAAAATAATTGTTGTGTATGATGTTAAACGAATAACTATCTTATCTGTTACTGAAGGAAAGTAACAAATTAACAGATCTTTCAGTAAAAACTACTAATTTCAAGATTTTTAGAAGGCACGTGTTTTACATCAATTCAATGTCAAAATGTCAGTTTTGTTACGTTATTTTGACAAATATCACTCCGCGAGCCCCTAGCATTCCTACTGTGACATCTCTAGTGATACCTTGATATTTGAGATAGATAGATATCTGGTTGTTGCTTTTTTGATTCATCATTCTTTTAAGAACATTTGTGCTGTTCATAAAAATGTCCATAAATGTACCAGATATGAACCGAATACAAAAAAAATATTGGTTCATATCAAATTATTGTTTTTTATGAATTCAACGCCAATGTGTGACCTTTACCTGTGAGGGACATACCTTGTTTTTGCTTTGATGCGACAATCCACCAGGTAAACAACTGTATTTAGTTTTATAAAGTCATATATATGCAGTATAAGTAATGAATCGTCCCGTAAACAGTTTCTACTTATATAAAGATGGTCTTTTTTTGTTACTTTGTTCTTTGAGGTACAGAACTGACTTTCTGTTCTGCATTGCATCTTGACGTGATGAATACTTGCTTATGGCTATATCAAAACATATACATGCATGTGGCTATTCTTAAGTAAAAAATGTCTGTTTAACGTGCTCATACCTATCCAATAAAATTGCAACTTTTTTTCAAATTACTATTAAGAAAATAAAATTCTTGCGATAACAAATGCCTACCTACATGCCTGCCAACCGCCATTCCGTCTGTCTGTCTGCCTGCCTACCTACAAGAACATACTTTGTTCGGGAACATCGAACGAACCGTTTTAAAGTTGGCTTTACGAACCGGACAGTTACATTTTCAGCTAGCAAATACTGCTGATCAGAGTGACTAACTGATAAGCAAACGGACATATCGATATGAAGGTAAGGTTATACTGTCAATTATAAGTGCAATTATAACTCACCAATGGGAGGTTCAACTTCGTTACAACATGTGTGACAATGGATTGGATTGAGGTATGAATTGCGCATACAAGCCACACATACATAAAGGTTACAACCCAGGCTATGGTTCAGTACATCCTTACCAGCTAAAAAATAGTAATTTATATATAAAAGTAACACCACAGCGTAGTCTAGTGGGAGAGCGTCCGCTCTGCATGTGAAATTACGTGAATTCAATCCCCGGCCGGGTCATACCAAATACTTGAAAAATGGTACAAGAAGCTTCATCGCATGGTGCTTGGCATTAAGAGGAAAGTTCTAAATCTGGCCGGCCCAGTGTCAGTATAATGTGACCTGGTTGGCTATCATCATACCAGTGTCTGCGACATGATACTCCAGTGTGGCAGCGCTCAGAATACTGTCTCAAGTAGACACGGTCGCCATACAACAACACTATTAAACTATAAGGCCATTCAAAGAAAAGTATCTGGTAATGTCAAGCCAGCTGAAAATCTTGCAGAAGTTCAGTGGATAAAGTGTTTGCAGCTAATCCCAGACTTTGCGTGTTAGATTCTGGTAGACTGGTAGACTATAGAAAAACACCCAGTACCTCTACCAAGGACAAAGACTCTACAGCAATTCGTATTGCTAAGATAACTGCGCTTCAATGAATTAGTATTAACCAAAACGATCATGAAATTATACATGATCAAATCTAAATTTATATAAGATGAAATCAAAACCATAATCATTTATGGTATAGATTAATCGGCCAATTTACCTGCAGGGTTAACCATACATATGACGCATTTGCTTTTATTTTCTGAAGGCGTCCAGAATGGACCAGTGGAGAGAAGTCCCTGAAATTAAAAAAAAAAAACACAATGTATCGGTGGTACCAATCGATGATTCTGGAACAAGTGCTTCATTGAACAGTGTTCAGCTACCACTATCGAGATGAGCTCTCTAATTGACTGAACAAAGTATAGGATTGTTCAGGGCATATATAAAAGGATAGTAAGCTTATATAGGTTAGATGAAAATGTCAAACTGGCAAATGATCACAATGCAATTGAATTTATGTTTCTTTGACCGACTTAATTAATTTTATTAAAGAAACTGAGCGGAATGTTAAGTAATTTAAATATAATTTTCTTCATGCTCAAATTGGAGGTTCCCAACACCAGGTGGAAGAATGGTGAAAAGTGGTATTTTTGACCCCATTTTTTTGGACATTTTCATTTGAGTCTAGGATAGTACTTTAATGTTATAGGACTTTTTGGTTCGCGAATGTTTAACATAGTGAAAATAATTCATATAAGGTCAAGTTTTATAATGTAAGTCAACGGAAAACTCAACGATGATAGCTGCAGTGTTTGTAATGGGAAAGAGGATGTAAAGCGAAAATAATTTTTGGATTAGAAGTTTGGTTCTTCACTCTGAACTTCCACAAATTGACCTTTATTCACAAGTCTCGCTGGATTCCCATCCATACTCTTGAAGTTCAAAACAAGAATGTGTAGTAATGGACAGAATCAAAGGACAATCAACTCATCGAAATAAAGCAAAGAAAATATGCCCATATCCACTTGGCAGTGATGAATCCAAGAAAGTTATATTAATTTCCAACAAAAGGTTTTAGAGAAATATCGTAGACAAGGAGTTTGTAATTGACGGAATCAAAGGGCCATAATTCTGTGAAAAATCATTGAATCAGAACACAAATATCATATACGAATCTCCACCTGGTAGTGATGCCTCCTAGACAGTTTAATAAAATTCCATCTAAATAGCGCGGATAAGGATTATGTAATGGTGGAATCAAATGGTCATAAACTCCATGAAAAAGAATTCCGCGGAAGGACATGTCTCGCCGTGTCCGCTTTGACCATAAATACACATATGGGAGAAAAAAAATTAAAATACAATGACAAAAATGATCGCATGTATCTGTAAAGCTAAACAATTATTGTTTTAATCCAGTGGTAACAGAGAAATGACATAACAATTTCCATAATATATAAAGGAGTCTTTAATTACACTAGTTATTTGATTTGATGAATTTAGTAGCAGCCACGATTTGCAAAAATATGACACAAGAATTTGCATTATATTCATGCAAGAGTTATCTAACTTGGTTAATGTAGTAGGTTTAATGACTAAGCAATATTGTAGGAAGTATTGTGTGAAGTTTCGATCAAATAAAGTGATTTTTGAGATATGAACTTGATAGAAGTTGCACACAAAACTTTAACCAGTAATTCAAAGTAAAACATATTTAAAAAAAAAACTAAGATCCAAGTATGAGTGTCCTTGCACTTGTACTTGTTGAGAAATAGTGTAAAAACGAAAACTTAACGTTGGAGGTAAATGCAAAATTCAGCATCAAACAATGTCAATGGACCATGCAATGTAGGTCATACTCAGCATCTGTAGTGTATAATGTGATGCTAGGTGCTAGTTGTAACTATGATCAAAGTATGAGTGTCCTAGCAATTGTACTTGTTGAGAAGTAGTGTAAAAACGAAAACTTAAACGTTAGAGGTAAATGCAAAATTCAGCATCAAACAAAGTAAATGGACCATGCATTGTAGGTCATACTCAGCATCTGTAGTATATAATGTGATACATGGTGCTGGTTGTAACTATGTTCCAAGTATGAGTGTCCTAGCACTTGTACTTGTTGAGAAATTGTGTAAAAACGAAAACTTAAACGTTGGAGGTAAATGCAAAATTCAGCATCAAAGTCAATGGACCATGCAATGTAGGTCATACTCAGCATCTGCAGTGTATTATGTGATGCAGGGTGTTAGTTGCAACTATGATCAAAGTATGAGTGTCCTAGCACTTGTACTTGTTGAGAAATAGTGTAAAAACGAATATTTAAACGCTGGAGGTAAATGCAAAATTCAGCATCAAACAAAGTCAATGGACCATGCAATGTAGGTCATACTCAGCATCTGCAGTGTATAATGTTATGCAGGGTGTAAGTTGTAACTATGATCCAAGTACGAGTGTCCTAGCACTTGTACTTGCTGAGAAATTGTGCAAAAAAAGAAAACTTAAACGTTGGAGGTAAATGCAAAATTCAGCATCAAACAAAGTCAATGGACCATGCAATGTAGGTCATACTCAGCATCTGTAGTATATAATGTGATGCAGGGTGTTAGTTGTAACTACGATCCAAGTATGAGTGTCCTAACACTTGTACTTGTTGAGAAATTGTGTAAAAACGAAAACTTAAACGTTGGAGGTAAATGCAAAATTCAGCATCAAAGTCAATGGACCATGCAATGTAGGTCATACTCAGCATCTGCAGTGTATTATGTGATGCAGGGTGTAAGTTGCAACTATGATCAAAGTATGAGTGTCCTAGCACTTGTACTTGTTGAGAAATAGTGTAAAAACGAAAATTTAAACACTGGAGGTAAATGCAAAATTCTGCATCAAACAAAGTCAATGGACCATGCAATGTAGGTCGTACTCAGCATCTGTAGTGTATAATGTTATGCAGGGTGTAAGTTGTAACTACGATCCAAGTATGAGTGTCCTAACACTTGTACTTGTTGAGAAATTGTGTAAAAACGAAAACTTAAACGTTGGAGGTAAATGCAAAATTCAGCATCAAAGTCAATGGACCATGCAATGTAGGTCATACTCAGCATCTGCAGTGTATTATGTGATGCAGGGTGTTAGATGCAACTATGATCAAAGTATGAGTGTCCTAGCACTTGTACTTGTTGAGAAATAGTGTAAAAACGAAAATTTAAACGCTGGAGGTAAATGCAAAATTCAGCATCAAACAAAGTCAATGGACCATGCAATGTAAGTCATACTCAGCATCTGTAGTGTATAATGGTATGCAGGGTGTAAGTTGTAACTATGATCCAAGTATGAGTGTCCTAGCATTTGTACTTGTTGAGAAATTGTGTAAAAACGAAAACTTAACGTTGGAGGTAAATGCAAAATTTCAGCATCAAGCAAAGTCAATGGACCATGCAATGTAGGTCATACTCAGCATCTGTAGTGTATAATGTGATGCAGGGTGTTAGTTGTTACTATGATCCAAGTATGAGTGTCCTAGCACTTGTACTTGTTGAGAAATTGTGTAAAAAAGAAAATTTAAACGTTAGAGGTAAATGCAAAATTCAGCATCAAAGTCAATGGACCATGCAATGTAGGTCATAATCAGCATCTGCAGTGTATTGTGTGATGCAGGGTGTTAGTTGCAACTATGATCAAAGTATGAGTGTCCTAGCACTTGTACTTGTTGAGAAATAGTGTAAAAACGAAAATTTAAACACTGGAGGTAAATGCAAAATTCAGCATCAAACAAAGTCAATGGACCATGCAATGTATGTCATACTCAGCATCTGTAGTGTATAATGTTATGCAGGGTGTAAGTTGTAACTACGATCCAAGTATGAGTGTCCTAGCACTTGTACTTGTTGAGAAATTGTGTAAAAACGAAAATTTAAACGTTGGAGGTAAACGCAAAATTCAGCATCAAAGTCAATGGACCATGCAATGTAGGTCATACTCAGCATCTGTAGTGTATTATGTGATGCAGGGTGTAAGTTGCAACTATGATCAAAGTATGAGTGTCCTAGCACTTGTACTTGTTGAGAAATAGTGTAAAAACGAAAATTTAAACGTTGGAGGTAAATGCAAAATTCAGCATCAAACAAAGTCAATGGACCATGCATTGTAGGTCATACTCAGCATCTGTAGTATATAATGTGATACATGGTGTTAGTTGCAACTATGATCAAAGTATGAGTGTCCTAGCACTTGTACTTGTTGAGAAATAGTGTAAAAACGAAAATTTAAACGCTGGAGGTAAATGCAAAATTCAGCATCAAACAAAGTCAATGGACCATGCAATGTAGGTCATACTCAGCATCTGTAGTGTATAATGTGATGCAGGGTGTTAGTTGTTACTATGATCCAAGTATGAGTGTCCTAGCACTTGTACTTGTTGAGGAATTGTGTAAAAACGAAAACTTAACGTTGGAGGTAAATATAAATGTTTGACGCCGACGGAAAGGCAACACCTTAATCTGGCTTTCGCTCCTTCGTCGCGCCGAGACAAATAACATCATGACGCCAAAACACAAAGACAATATGCACGTTTCCATTGAAAATGATGTATCCTTGTAAGTTTTATAAAACCCCAGTCAATGGTTGTAGAGAAATAGCGCAAGAATTTAGTGATGGGCGGACGTACGCACGTACGCACATAGCAGCGACTTTATGCCGTCAGTTCCCTCTTGTCTTTAACTACAAGAGCTAAAATTTTAAAGCAGTCTTTCCATAAAATTTCAATACAAAATATGAAGTGTAAGAAGATACATGCTTGTATAGTAGACTAAAGGGAGGTGTGCCGCCGTTGTAAAAGTTACATGTAAATCCCACGGCTTCTAATAGGTTTCATATAGGAAAGTTGATTGAAAAGGGTGTATCAGATGTTAATAGAGGCTTAAAATTATTGAAATACATTTTGAAAGCAGCCTGATCATTATGGCTGTTGCCGATTCTCAACATATACCCAGATTAATAACCATTTCTTCCAACAGCAGACCTAAAACATCCATAAATGGAGAAATTAAACCCCACTAGCTATAAAACGAACTACATGGATCTGAAACAGTTCATAAAAAGGTCACGTGCTAATAGTTTTCAATAGTCAATGACTAATAAATAAAACATATTTATCATTAACCTACCTTTATTGTGTCAAAAAGTTCACTAGTTGTAATGTCCTGCTCTAAACATTTCTTTGCGAGTTGAATCAGTTCTTTCACATATAGCCAATCATCTCCCCATACACCCTGCCATAAAGAATTATAATACATTTAGTAACGGTGACTTTGACCGTAACACAGTGTACCTCAAGACCAATTATAAGATTAATTTTCTTGTCAGGAAACTATACAAAAAAATTCAAAAACAATATTTAAACAGGAGTCCTAAGAGGGCATGAATCACTCTACTTGAAACAAACCACTAGAAGACTGTTTTGGTAAGCTCTCCGCGAGATCTTGTGGTTATAAAACTATTTCGCAAATTCACATTCCTTGAAAAATGGGGGTGATATCACATCTACACTGTACAAGAAAAAGGCTAACAGGACGACAAAGGACGGACCATTGACAATTTACTAAGACATAAGCAATGCTGGTCTTTTGCCAGTAGAGCTACAAAGGGGTTGCTATCGTGTTTACATGGACATTTGAACATATTCCAAATATGATTCTATGTAAAACAGTAATTCCTGTGTGACGGCCCCAAATGTGACCTCGGAGACCTGACTGCAACACCTTATATGGGACCTGCATACAATGCTAAATGTAAAATACCTAAGGCCTGTGGCTTGAACTTTTAAAGAAAATAATGAAAGTTTCTTTTAAAATGTGGTTATAAGCCCTGTGACGGGGAGCATTCCAACCAAGTCGTGTATCAAACTGAAGACAACTAAAAATGACATAGTCTTTGTCAATAAGGCAGTAAACTGTGTTTTTCAACAACAGCCGTAAATGTGTTGTTTAAATGGGGGATAGTGTAATGAATAGAGTGTTGGCCGCTCACGCTAGAGGTTGGGGGGTTCGATCCCCCGGTTGACCCAATGCCTCTAATGAAACACTCAGTACTGGTTCTACTCAAGAAGCGGATTCGTGAGCGGTCCATATAAGCTCTGATCTTTCATCGCATTCAAGGAAAAATAAATAAGTATAAACTAAACTAAATGTGTTGTTTCTGGTCTGATTTAGCCAGTTTAAGTTTCATGGATATAAAATGAAAATTGGAAGGTTTTACAAGAAAAGTTAACAATTAGAAACTGGGCGGACAAATCATCACGACTGGCCTTTGACAAGGGAAATAAAGTATGTTGATAACATTGGAAAAAACTCAATAAAAGCATAAAGGCATATTTTAATGTGATGGTTACCGTGATATGGCCTTTGTTTCTGATGGGATAGTCTTTAATGTTTGTTTTGACATGTATCAATTTCGTCTTGCACAGCTGTTTATTCTTGCCTTCGACCGGCTTCGCCCCAGTAAGCAATTCAAGAATAACTGAAAACAAGAATGATGTCAATAAAAGGGTAAAACTCACGAAACAACAATCAAACAAAAACATCCCAACAATATGTAAATGTTCATTTGTATATTCAGTTTCAATTGAATAGTATGTAAACTAAGGGAAATGATTCACAAGGTCCACCCATGTAGTAATTCTAATATGAATTGATACTATAAAGTCGAAGAAGGGGCATAACTCTAGACAATCAGTTGGATTGCAACATCTCGACGTTATGCGCATGGACACTTGTTGCTTATGATGTATTTAGAAAATTGAACTGTATCAAAAATAGATGAAATCACTTAGTACCGAAGTTGTATTACTTTAATGATGTACAAACATTCCTCCAATGAATATTTTTACAAACAGGAGGCCAAAAAGGGCCTGAGGACGCTCTCCTGACTCATAGTTTAAATTTTGGACTATTTTTAGTAATGGTGGCCTTGAAATCTTGAATTTCAGATCGAAAAAAATAATCTTCTGTATAGTCTTCTATGCAATAGAAACATCCATGTGAAGTTTCAGTTTAATTGGCCTTCTTGTTTCAGGAAAAATGAAAGAAAAGAGAATTTTCTGTTTTCCCATAGTATCCCTACGTGAAATTCTATGTCCCCTTACATGGCCCCTATAAAATTCTTATCTGCAATCAAACCCCTATACATAGGGATAATTTATGCTAAATATGAACAAATCTGACATACCGGTTCTTAAGAAAACGATTTTAGTTACTCCCAATTTTTACCTTTTTGGGGGTCCTCCTTACCCATAAAAACAGTGGAACCCGGTCATTTTAACAAATTTGAACCTCCTTCACCAAACAATGCTTTTGTGAAGATATAGGCAAAATCGTTTCCATTTAAAAAAAAATATATTGAACCTTCGGGGCGGGGTCATTTTTAACACTAGGGACACAATTTGAACAAATCTAACAAAACTGTAGTTGGTCTTCATTACTACATAAACATTTTGAAAATCTGTTTGGCCGTTCATGAGAAGAAGATTTTTTAAGTTTTGGACCATTTTTGGTAATGGCGGCCATCTTAAATTTCAGATCGAAAAAAAATCTTCTGTATAGTCTCCTATGCAATAGAAACATCCATGTGAAGTTTCAGTTTAATTGGCCAAGTGGTTTCAGAAAAAGTGCTGCTAACGACGGACAACGCGCCATCGCATAAGCACATCTGATCTTTGGCCAGTAGAGCTAAAAATTGAACAGATATATCATAATTGCAAAGCAATAGTGAATACAAAACCAGTGGAAAATACATGAAGCGCAGTGGATAGTGTCGGATGATCCCATTAGAAATTGATGGTTCTATTCATTGTTCTATCCGATGTTCTTTCAAAAGCAACACTCTGTATAGGGTTCGTCCAAAAATATACAACAAAAAGATTCATATAAGCTCTGAGCATACTTCGTGATTGGTCTAAAATAAATTGGTATACACGAAACCAAATAACTTAAAAGATATTTTGTGAATTAAGGATGTATCTCAAGACTGATTTTTAAGGGGCATAACTCGAAAATTTGTTTTTAAGCGTCCTTTTTGAAACTTTTATGGTCAAATATAACAAAAAGTGCAAGGTTTTTCATTTTAATGAATGTTTGTTTGTTAGATTAAAAAACTCTGAGAATATATCAATTAATGATTAATATTCAAAAGTCGACCTAAAAAGAAACAAAAGATAATAAACGCTTGATCTTCGATGTTGTATTTTTCAAACATACAAGCTTAACATTGCTGAAGAACAATGGACACATAATGATCTCAAAACTACTCTTCGAGTGTTTGACGCAGATGAACTAATATTATATAATAGAACTTACCAACTCCGAAGTTTAGACAATCAGTCTTTTCATTTAAATCTGACATTTTGCTTGACATGAAATAGCCAGGTGTTCCAATCATATCTGACTGTGTCATTGTTTTACGTGTCTGCCCTTCTTCAAACTCCCGTGATAAGCCGAAGTCTAACAGTCTGGCATTACCATCCTTGTCCAGAACAATGTTTCTTGTGGTAATATCACGATGTATAATTGGACCCCTAAAATACAAGTTAGGATTTCAGTTTAAATTACGATTTCTATGTTTTTTGTCAATTTTTTCCTACGGATAGAATTTTAAAAACTTTTCAGTATTGAAGTTTAATGTACGTTTATACAATATCAGATATAAAAAATACATGTTGCCGCACATATCTTTTGTTATCACCTCATCAATAACAAACCCGTCCTTGAAATTTGGAGAAAAAATGTAGTTTTTACAAGAAATGCGAGACAAATATTTAGAATTGTTTACATCTAGTATTTAATTTAAACTAAATACAAAGATGCATGCAAATAATAATATTTGTCAACGAAAAGGTAATTATAAACTTGAATTTAACTGTTTAAGATTTTTAAAAATAAAATCATTTCGGACGAGTGTCAATTTCTTTTCAATTTTGCAATAAATATATAGCTTTTACTTAAATATTTTATATAGTGTATGGATAAACTTTGCTTAAAATCTCACAAAATACTCTCTGATGCCCATTCTAATAACAATCAATACAAAAATACACTTTACCGCGTAATTGGACAAAAAAGTAGCTCTTAAAGTGTGCCATCGTTAAACAAATTACAGTTGCAAAATGAATATGTTTAAATCAAATGAATATATTTGTATATAGATTAACATTTCTGTAATATTTCATTTTCAGATTAATTTCTAATAAACAATTATTTTATGCCGCTATGCATATTTAACATATTGAACACATTACAAACCTTTTAATATTAAAGGTGACCTTCGATTTAAAACCTTAATTTTCGGCCCGACAAACCTTATTATTTTGACTATTTATCTCAAGTCTGATTGGGTTCCGTATAGTACCATGACAGTGATAGTGGACAAACCATTTGCGATTATTAATTGACGTATGAGCAGATGGACAATTTGAATAACATATGCCAACTTAAACGTGTTATGATACAATAAGAACATTTGACCACCATAATTCTAAGAAGCAGGGATATAATATTGAAGAATATAGAAATAAATAGTGTATAAGGATATTTATAGTAATTTCTACTACCTAAGCCCTTCAACCGGGCAGTGGAGGAACTTCATGGCTGCGGCTATCTGATATAAGATTTTCAGACGCTCTTCGGCTGTGAGTTCTGCAGACTTCCTATTTTTTACATTGTCTGCATCTTTCGCAATAGCTGTCATTAAATCATACTTCTCCAGATAAGGCAACATGAAATAAAGGACCCTGAAAGGGAATCAAACACATGCACATTTTTTATCAATATTTTTGCAATATCAATAAAAAAAATCAAAGGACACAAGAGTCGCCAATCTGTGGTTTGTTGGAATATTGAGAGTCGTTTTTATGTCATCAAGGACTACAGACGATCAATTCACCCAACCACTCTTTCATAGTAACCGGTACTGGAGCACAACACCGGAAACAAATGAACTTTCCCAATTGAACCAGCAGTGAGACAAAACACAATGAGACGCATATATCAATCATCATTGAAACAATGACTTGATGAGGATTCAAGCTCGCAACTCTTGAATTTATAGTCACATGCCATACCGACTGAAAATAGCTTTAAGGGCTTGTCCCGAAAGAACTTTATCGGTTTTATTAAAACAGCCACCAGATATGAATATAATTCCTATATATCTAAATTTACTGATGATTTCAATGTCTGTATCACTTTATTTGAATCTCATTTTTTTTATCCAGTTACCCCCCCCCCCCCCCCCCCCCAACCCCCCTTCTGAACATCTTAAACACATAGGTGAAACGCCTAGTACAATACTCTTCTAAAACATGTAATGATCCTTTTCTACAATTTTGCTAATAAAAATATCATAAGCACATAACAGTAAACATAGATTAAATATACCGACATCAATCAGCTTAACCTTTTTTTGTATAAAATCTTGATATAATTCATTTAAAAACATGCTAAACAGAAAAGGCGAAAGACATTCACCTTGAGGGAACCCGATATTACACGAGGATTCACTGCTGAATGTATTCATATATTTTACTTCTGATTTTAAACATTTATACATGTATCAAATTAACTCCAGAATTGTTCTCCATGCCCCTGATTATAATCAGTTAATGCCAATGATCCCTAACCATAGAGTCGAAAGCGTTTTTAAAGAACAGTAAAGAGTAACTCCATAGTTTAAGGTATGTAAAATAAGCTTGTGTAAACCAAAACTTTTGTCTGGCGTGTTCATTCTTTTACTAAATCTTGCTTTGGATTCTACATAGATTTGAAGATATTAACATGTTATTTAGAAACTCTTGTAAATTGTTTGCCTAAGACAATAAAGTACCGAAGCCCCCTATAATTGCTTAAATCACTAGTGTCACAATCTTTAAAAGTAGACACTACATGACATTATCTGGGAAATAGCCACGTGCTAGACAGGATTCAAATAGTTTATTAAAATAAGGTTATAAAACATCTGAACCGTTTTGGAACAACTCATTTAATAATAAATCTGGCTTACCGCTTCAATTATTCCAAAGCTGTTTAAGCAATTCATCATCTGTTTTATTTTAAAATCAAATTCTTCAAACATAATTTGTAGTCCAACAATTAGAATTACAAGAGTTGTCGGAGAGAAAGCGTGGTCGACTATTCGAATATTTGTCACAAAACTACAAATTTGATTGAGATTGATGACAAATACAATCAAATAAGAGTTATCTAACTTATAAAATCAACAAAATTAATTAGGTCTTAAAACTTGTATAAAGTTTCAATCTAACACATGCAGTGACTGCTGAGTTAAAACATTTTGAAGTCAAACAAAGGCCTTAATTTGCAAAGAGATCTGGCAAGAGTTATCCCACTTGATTTATTAAGTTGGTTTCATGACAACAAAGTAATATGTAAAGTTTCAATCAAATACATTGAGTGGTTGGTGTGATATTGACTTGGTGGTACTTGCACGCAAATCTTAAACCAGATTTTCTAAGTGAAACAAGTGCAATGATTTGCACGATATTCAAGCAAGAGTTATCTTACTTAGTTATTAGAGTGGGTTGATGACTGAGAAGACTTGTGTAAAGTTTCAATCTAATACATTGAGAGGTTGGTGAGATATGGACTTAATATTACTCGCAAAACTTTAACCAGAATTTCTAAGTCAAACAAGGGCAATAAATTGCATGATATTCAAGCAAGAATTATTGTAGTAGGGTTGATAACTTGGAAGATTTGTGTAAAGTTTCAATTAAACACATAGTGTAATTGGTGGGATAGGCACTTGATGGTACTTGCACGCAAAACTTTAACATAATTTCTAAGTAAAACAAGGGCAATAATTTGTATTATATTCATGCAAGTGTTATTTAACTTAGTTATTGTAATAGGGTTGATGTCATGGAAAGCTTGTGTAAAGATTCAATTCAATACATTATAGTTCTGTTTCAATAATTTTCAATAGATACACGACACGGTCCACTACCGCAGTTAGCAGGTACAAGGAATGAGATGGGTGGGTACGAGATGGGTAATACATAGATTAGAATCATTCTATAATTCATGGTGATTTTTCGAGTATGCGTTTTTACTGTTCATTAGAATATTTTTGCTAATATATACGAACTTAAGTATATTAAAAGAGTTATTGTAATGGACAGTATGTAATATATAAAATATACAATTGACATGTTTGTATCTTCGATATTTGATCTGTAGTGAAGAGCTGGGTCCAGTTAACTCAGTCGGTAGCGCGTCTGACTATCAACCCATGGGTCGCGAGTTCAAATCACCGCCCAACCACATTCTCCGTGATGGTTGATATACAATATTGCGTTTTATAAACAATTGTCTCTCACCGCCGATTCAAGCGAGAAAGGTATCAGTTAACCTGAAAAATTAAGTCGAAAAAGTTCCATAACTCTACCAAAATGCAATCCGGAGTTATGGTTCTTGTCTGTGTGTGTGTACCATTGATGATGGTGAACACACATGCGAAGTTATATTCATATCCAATGAGTGGTTGCATAGATATTTAAACTGATAAAAAACTTTAACCTGAAAAATTAAGTCGAAAAAAGGCCATAACTCTGCCAAATGCAATCCAGAATTATAGTTCTTGACAGTGTGTGTTCCATTGATGATGGTGAACACACATGTGGAGTTATATTCATATCCAATGAGTGGTAGAATAGATATCTTAAACTTAAACTCAACTAAACGTAAAAGTTTAACCTGGGTGTCAAAGTCCAAAAAGGGCCATAACTGTGCCAAAATGCAATCCAGAGTTGTGGTTCTTGTCTGTGTGTGTTCCATTGATGGTGGTGAACACACATGGGGAGTTTAATTCACATCCAATGAGCGGTTGCATAGATATCTTAAACTTAAACGCAAAACTTTAACCTGGGTGTCTAGTTCTGTCTACAGACGACGCCGACGACGAAGCCAGTGTCATGGCAATAGCTCTCTTTGGACTTCGTCCCGGCGAGCTAATAGAAATAAAGACTCAAACACGTCATCAGTTTTTTTCGTACGTTGAAAGGTCACTTTCATCCGAAAGATAACTTGTTATAAAACAACAATCACAAACTTCTATTTCTTAAGTAGTTTGAAACCATTAGGAAGTAGTAAATGGGAGCATATGAAATAAGATATGTTCAATATACAACTGACCATCCTTATGAGTCGCAAGAAGGTCTGCTGGATATAGATATTTGCCAATTCCTTTGAATAGTTTCTAATTTTGAACTCTTAAGACTCTTAGTTTTTGACATTTTTAGTCAAAACTATATTTCACGAGATAATTGTATTTAAACATTTTTTTCACACTGCATATCAGCAGAGCAATTTTGCCAGTAAACAGAATACCACAAAGAATGTGTGAGAAAATGCATCACAGTTTATATGCGAAGCTCATAAACCAGTTAAATCCCCTCATTTACATTAAAATAGAAAATAGTTATAGCATGTTTAGTATCCATAAAGCTTATATATATATATATATATGAACATACATGTTGAGAGAGAGAGAGAGAGAGAGAGAGAGAGAGAAAGAGAGAGAGAGAGAGAGAGAGAGAGAGAGACGGGGGATCTCTGCACTCTACTTTGCCTAATGAACATTCATTATTTACTTATAAATACAGACTTTTTGTGAAAAAAATATGTTTAAAAGGGGTAAATATTCTTTTTGACAATACAACAGTTGCCATGAACTTGCAAAGAAATCGAAACAATCTACTTACTCCTCTTGTAGGTCTTCAGCCATGCCTAGCAATGGTACAATGGCATAGTGCATTACCCGTCCTGCAACCATTTCCTATGTAACGAATATTAATTAAATTGTATATTTCATTAATGTCTTCAGACAAAATTGTCCAAGTATGATACAAAAAAATAGTTGTATTGCAATCAAGCTTTACTATATTAGAAATATTTATTATGTTTAGTATAAAATGTTCTCCCCTGATTTGACCTATAACTTCTTTGCATATTTTGAATGAGCTTTAATGGACTATTTATGCGAAATATAAACACATTTAAGATATTTTTTCTTTTTAAATTTCACAGTACCAACCAAACAGTGTCTCACTTTATTGAACATTTCTGGCACGTTACAAGATATGGAGCAGACACGAAACTCTGTATGTAATAAGATAATTATTATTGACAAGATAATTCCCGATATACCGAAACATACACATTCTACAACTGTAAATATTTCCTACACTAGTTTGTCAATGTGGCTCTTCTTTGTCGCTTCCATATATTATTTATAATTTAGAGGTTTTACGAAATGTATTTTATCTGATGATATGAGAGCAGTTTCAATTCTATAAATACATGCAGAAATAAATCGATCTGTAAAATTCGTAGTTATTAAAATAAAATGATCTTTACATATAATACATCATAGGAAAATTGAATTTACAAAGAGGGAGAACATTTTATCAATTTTTACTTGATAAATAACTATTGATTCGGACCTCATATTAGTGATGCAGATTTGTGATATAAGTGTGCACCTTTGACAAAATCACCAAATTCGGATGGTATACTTATAGACAAGACTATTCTCAGAAAAAAACGACTATGAACCCATTTTCAAACTAGCCGCCATTTTTGAAATAATATCTTAAAAGTTTAATGTTTTTATTTTACAGTTTATATATCTCAAGAAAATTCAATTTACAAACCATTGGAAGATAAAAGTTAATAAATTTTCAATCGATAAATAACTTGATTCAGACCTCAAATATGTATTTGTCGTTTTAGTAATTTATAGACTTTATTGCGCATTGCAAAGATATGCAGACATAGTACAGATGCTTAGTTGTGGATTCACAATTATTGAATAAATGTATACATACATTTATGGCTGATTTTCTTTTGTCTGGGGCACCCTTGTATTCAATCTTCTTAAATACAACTTGCATATCCAGGTTTGAAGATTTATCTAAAATATGAAACAGTTTCTTTCAATTTGCTTTTCTAAGGGATCAGGAATTCCCTTGTCAACTCTACTTGTATCAATATGCCTTGATTAAATGAAAAAGAACACCAGTTAGATTAGATATTTTCAAAATAAAAGTATGGAGTTCAGAGTTCATGGTCAATAACTGCCAGCCATTTGAAGCAAAAGTTAACAACGGACGGACAACTGACGCCCGACGGACACGGGCAATCATAAAAAATCACCTTCGGTTCAGGTGAGCTTATAACAAACAATATCAAACCTGTTTACATGTTAGCAACTCCTTTATATTGACTCTGATGAAGAAAGAAACTCAAAACCAAATGCAATACATCATAAGATATTGTAACGTCTGGTTTGATAGCTACATGGTTTAAATATCATAATCGTTGGTATTACCGAATACAAAACAAAGTATATGCCCATTGGCTACAATATCGACCCCGCTAGTACAGAAATGTGATCTAACATTGTCCCTTAAGGTAAACATTTATGGCCCGTTGCAAGATGTGTAGCGGACGTTAAAGCTTCTGACATTTTACCTATATGTGTGACCTTGACCTTTGACCTACAGACATGTGTCTTGCGTGCGACATATCGTCTATTTAAAGGTGAACATATGTGCCATGTTATTTTAAAAAATGCCATGTGGTTTACTATGAAGCGGTCGCGGAAAGTTGTACGTATAATATTTCTGACCTTTAACCGCTAAAAGTGACATTGATCTTTGAGCTACGAATCCAGTCTTGCGCACGACTCATCGTCTGTTTATGGTGAGCAATTGTGTCATGTTATTTTACCTATTTCTGATCTTCAGTTTCATAGTGAGATTTTGACATACACCGAACCGCCATTGTGAAACTTATGTCGAAGCTTGTAACGCTATTTCATAATAACATACCCATTTGGTGCAATGGTCATTTATACTGGAGTATGGTTGTGATAGAATGATCTTAATTATTGAAAAGCCACACCGACACAACACAGAAACAATAAGAACACACGATTCATAAATAACACAACAAGATCATGCAGACGTTGAACAGTTGAACGCTTATCATACAAACAAATCTCTTATAGAACATATGGTTGTATTTGCAATGCCAATCCAAACAGACATCACTTATGTTGAAATTTAATTAAGGTTCCAAAGAAAAATGTTTGCATTTTACGTATTGTGTTTACAAAAAAAACATATATTGACAACTTACCTTACACTGGGAGGATTAAAGAAAACACATAAACAATTATATACTCCAATACACAAGTTAAGGTCCATGACCTTTATAAATTCTACTGGCCTAAAATTCAAACTTTTCTGTCAATATATACAGAAAAGGTAGCTGAAAAAAAAGAGTTAACTTAGCTTTAATTAATTCTTTAAATAAGTATGTATTATGTTCAACACTCAAAACCAAAAAAAGTTTGCATGTATTCGAGTTATAAATATATTACGTACAAATACAAATACATTTGTATAGCGCAAAAATGTATCGTAAGCACAATACTCTGTTGCGCTTCACACGGTTGCATAATATTATATACACAGTCCTACAATAATTATGCACATAAAAACTTCAGTCATATCATTTAGTTATAAAACGTTAAACAAGTGAGTTTTCAGTTTTTTCCTAAATATACTATCACTGGTTACACATTTCAGATCTTTTGGTAGTCCATTCCACCACTTTGGGCCAACTACAGTAAATGATCTGTCTGCCATTTTAACTTGTTCTTGGCACTATAAAGTTAATTTCATCAGATGATTTTAATCTGTATTTTCCCTGAACACGATTGAGCAAATCCTTCAAATAAGATGGAGCTGTTCCCTGCACAATTCGAAACACAAGAACAAGTGTTTCGTACATGATTCTTGCCCTTACAGGCAGCCAGTGGAGAGACTTTAAAATTTCACTACTAGGTTGGTCATACAGAGCACATGTGACAACCTTGGCCGCACGATTTTTGAATTTTTTGAAGTCTCTCAATCTGATAGGCATAGTGATATTAGTGAAAAGTCCATTGCAGAAGTCAATGTGTGAATGAATAAGTCCATGCACTAAGATTTGTTGACATTTTTGTAAGGTGTTTGCGAATACCTTTCAGATTTCTAAGCTGGGCATGTGCTATCTAACATTTCTTTCTAATATGAAGGTCAAAATTTAAAGTATTCTCCATATATACACTCCAAGATCTCTTACATGTTCAACACACTTTACTTCACATCCACCAACATTTGCACTCGAGAAGTTAATCTTTGCTAACTGACGCCTAGTCCCATACATAATAATTTCAGTTTTTGAGTTATTCATTTTCAACTTGAATTTTGTCATCCACATGATAACATCAATTAGACAATCACTAAGCTGTTGAAGAACAATTGCCTCGTTTTGCACATTTCCAGCCTGAATTCTGAAAGCGATTTACGAGGGGGGTCAGATAGTTCGTGGACTTTTGCAATAACTTTTTTTTATTTATTATTGTATTCTTATTAATATCAGAGAGCCTGTGCCGCTATATATTTGGAGTAATTTTGCGAAATATTAATGATTTTCTTTTGATTAGTTTATATTCTACTGTAACTATGAAAACGTCAATTTACATAGTCGAAACAGTTTTTGCTTTTTTCTACCTCTACTATTCAAATAAGCGTAACGTTGCCAAAAGGAGTTCTATTTTTAAATAAAAACGACCAATGTGTATTGTATAAAATGCTTGTTCACACCCTTTAAGCAAATGGCACCAATTCTACACATCTTAAAATAAGCTCCCTATATATCTTAACCCCTTAATATGTACAAATTATAATCCTCTACTCATAGGGATGATTTGTACCAAATATCAACATGGTGTATCAGCGAAATTATAAGAACTTCTGGTTTACACCACATTCTTCTTTTAAATGTTGTATAAACAATGCACACAAAGTCAGATTATTATTGGGAATGAATGACATGAAAATGTATAGCAAGGCCGTTTCTGAAACGTTATTTTAAGGTCCTAATTATATGTGTGAAAATAATGTTTGTGGGTAATAATTTTAATCCGCCTCCAATTAACATAAAATTGGGGAGTACGGGAGAAGGGGAAAGGGTGAGGGTAAAATAGCATTTTTGCCAGTATTACGAAGGTAAGTATTCACTAGGTATTTGCCAATTAAGAGTTACATGCTTTTGAGCACATTAAACAAAAATCTTCTGTACAATCTCACATACATTTAAACCATCCATGTCACTTCTAAGTATAACTGCCCTATAGATGCTAGAGGGCGCCAGACAATGCACCAGAGAATAATCTCGTCTGACCATTGACCAGTAAAGCTAAAATGAAGTTACAATTTGAACTAGGTCAAAGCATTTGTATATCAACAAGAAAAAATAATGAAAGGCATTAACTTTGATCTGATCAGCTTATTTTACCTATTTATTTACATTTTTTTCTATTCATAGGCTCGCTGACTTTGAATGACTACATGTATTAAGTATTCAAATAATAACATTAAAGAGGTCTCACCTATATCGCCGACATTTGTTTCGATCTTACAATGTAGCGATAAAATCACTCATTGACCAGTATCGGGATACGCTAAAACATTGTGGAACAAAACAGAAAATGCCGACCTTTTAACGAATTTCTCCTAAATAAGATAAACTACAAGGACGGAAGCAACAATTATCTTTGAATGGGACCTTCCTCTTTGTGATTCCCTAAGTTGAAAAGTCATCATAGCGTATGATTGCAAAGATCTTTGTTAGGGAATCTTAGTGGCTATAATCTCGACTGTAATTTGTGGATAAATAAGAAATATATATATTTTTATAAAGAAAGCATTATCAAGTGATTATTTACCTTTATATATCTTTCCATATCCTCCTTCATCAAATGAGCGTTTATTCTTTATATTGTTTTTAACATACTCGAGATCCAAGTACCAAATTCGCCCATCGTGGGGACAAGCGTTTACATCTATTGATCTTTTAATGTCTGGTATTTTATTTGAATCAAGAACTGTCACTGTAGAAGCTGACCTAGAATAATTCAAACTAGCAGTTGTTTCTGTTTTTTTAACAAATGTGTCAACTTCAGTAGGTTGAGAAGCATTATTATTCACGAGTGGAGCTGTTGGTGGTAAGTCTGTAGGATTGCGGTGTAAATTGTTTTTATTTTTTTCTAATTCAGATTCTGTGGTGAGTATAGATTGATGCATAGGTTCAGTAGTTGTTTGAATTTCTGGAACGTTTTCAGTTCCCTTCTGAATCCCTGGACAGTTTATTTGCATCACATCAACAGAATCATGGTCAATGTTATCCCCATCTATTGACATGCCCGGGTGCTGAGTACATTGTGCTGTCATTTGAGTAATAATTATTATATTGTAATTGGATGCGGTATTATGACTCTGTGAACCACCTGCCGGTTCCAAATTGAGATTACTCATTGTTGGCTGGCCATGACCACTTGCAGGAGGTTGACCTTGACCACTCGGTGTACGCCGATACTGACCACTCGCATTGGGTTGACCCTGACCACTCGTTGTATGCTGATAATGATCACTCACAGGACATTGACCTTGACTACTTGTCGTATGTTGATACTGACCACCCGCAGGAGGTTGACCTTGACCACTTTTCATATGCTGATACTGACCACTCGCAGGAGGCTGACCTTGACCACTTGTCGTATGCTGATGCTGACCATCAGCAGGAGGTTGATCTTTACCACTTGCCGTGTGGTTAAACTGACCACTCGCTGGAGGCTGACCTTTACCACTCGGTGTCTGCTGATACTGACCACTCGCAGGAGGCTGACCTTGACCACTCGTCGTATGCTGATACTGACTATGACCATTCGTCGTATACTGATACTGACCACCCGTAGAAAGTTGACCTTCACCACTTGTCGTATGCTGATACTGACCACTCACAGGAAATTGAACTTCGCTACTCGTCGTATGCTGATACTGACCACTCGCAGGAGGTTGATCTTGACCACTTGTCGTATGCTGACACTGACCACTCGCAGGAGGCTGACCATGACCACTCGGTGTATGCTGCTGATGACCACTTGCAGGAGATTGACCTTCACCACTCGGTGTATGCTGATGCTGGTCACTCGCAGGAGGCTGACCTTGACTACCTGCAGTAGCCTGACTCCGATCACTCGTCGTATGCTGATGATGGCTATTATCATCAGTCAAAGTTAATTTTAATAACTGCTGGACCGGACTTCTAGTTTGTTGATCTTGACCACTCAAAATGGGTTGGCCCTGACCACTTGTGGAAGGTGCATCTTGAATACTCGCTGAAAGTTGGTCACCGTAATTAGTAGAGGCCAACCTTGAGAAATCAACTTGCCCAAGCTGAGCCAAACTGGAGGATGGGTCTTGTACACATGTATTACCTATAGCAGCATTAGAGCTGGATGGTTGATTATCAGGTATTGCAATGTTTTCCTCAATATTAGTATACGACTGATCAGAATCTCGATTTCTTTGAAATATATCAGTCATGCTTGCTAGAGGTTCAGTATCAGACACCATTGTATCCACCTCGATATCCCTGTTGATAGAGGAAGGATCGAACTTTGAAATGAAACCTACATTTCCTTTGTTTATTATTTCTGTTCCAGGAATAGACATACTTTCTATGTTCACTGACGGTTTTTTCGTTCGGTCCATATCCACCATATCTGAGGGTAGATCATCTCTACTGAATTTGGGAATTTCTTTGAACCTTCAAAACATAGTTAAATACAACATAAAGTCAAATACAAAAGTAAAGTAGAAATAGTACATGCAGTTGTAAGATTATGCCATGTCGGCAAGAAAATGGTTTACAAGGCGTTGGGAAATTTGTGAGAATTTTCCGATTTTAAGACGAGGTGAAATCAAACAGTGACGTTTTACAAATTTGTTTATACCGTCACATCTTGAGAATTTTATGACACCCACTCGCTCCTATACAATCTGTTAATTGAATAGTCGATTTGTTTACATGAAAATGTTGACGCGCTTTTCTCATCGAACTAAATGTGACTAGATTCAATTAATGCTTCCAAAAATAAACCTACATGCTATAGTAAAATCCTGAACCTCCTACCAATTTCACAACTCGTTGTAATAACATTATATATAAAATCACATACAATGTTGTTTTTGTTTAGCATGTAACTTTTGTTGCATATTATAATCGTGATATACCATTAAATCATTATTGATGTTATGATCATCAGTTGGATGAATTCAATTGGGCATATCAACCCATTGATATATAAATAGATTACTACTCAAGATCTAGCTACATAGAAAATACTTTTCTGAATGACCCGCTGCATTATGGGATGCTGATGGAAATCGCTTCCACAAATCATTGTTTATTCTGGAACAATTCAACTGTTCCATAACTGTACGTAAGTTAAATTTTAACAAAGCATTTTGAAAGACAGCCCTATCCACGGATCGCCGGATACCCACGGTTTGATTCCTATTCTTTCCATCCATCACTCGTGGGAAATTACGCTAGCTCTGCGTCGGTTTGTTTGAACAGAACAGAACAAAATACAGCTTACGTTAACAACGTCCTATCAAAACGATGTTTGTATGAAACTAGCGTTGCGATTGGATAACGTTCCCTTCGTGAACTCGTGAAGCAACTTATTATATGGTTGCATCGTTGCTTGGTAGAAACGACGCATAGCTAGTGTAATATCCCACGGGTGATAAATGGAGAGTATCGTAATTGATTACACGTGGGTATCCGATGATGTACCCAGGCAGCACAGAGTTTAACTTTTAAGTGTGACGTGATCTTAATAGCTAACGTAAGTCTAATAGCTACCAGTCATTAAATGATATTCTGCATGATATTATTTTATTTTGAAATGAATTAAGTTTTCAGAAGAAAGATTTGCATATCGTCTTGATGAGGTGAATATTTGATAAAAAGTTCATGACAATCCTTCAATGGGCTTTAGAGAGAGAGACAGAGAGCGGACATACGACGACCTTAATTTGCAACCGGGAATACTTGTTCAGCACACTTTCTCAATGAGGTAGGTACTTAAATCAAGTTTCATGAAAAGCATCACACACCAAACAAAAAATCGTGGATAAATCAAGGTTGAAAATAGTTGACTTTAAACTGTGAACTTAACCTTGAATAAACATGATTGGTATTTGGATTCTGCACATTTTCTTGAGGTGAACATTTGTCCGAAGTTTCATGAAAATCCTTCAGGCGGTGACTACAGAGCAGACACGAACTCAGGACTAAATTAAAGCTGAAAGCATTTTGCCTTGGACTGTGTCATTGACAATAAACCAACATAGTTTTAAATGTGGGTTTTGTTTGTTGTCGCGAAGAAGTTAACATCTAAACAAAGTTTCGTGAAAAACCTACAAGGGGTTTGAGAGATTCAGAGGGTACACAAGATAGCTTTCTAAAATTGAAATATCTTACACATACCTCAGTTTTTCTTTGCCTTTTCCCAACCAATCTGTAAAATAAAACATAAGAACATTCCATAACTGATTAGAACAATGTCAAATTAATAAATTACAAACCTGCTTTTTACTTTTCTTGGTACATTCTGTTCTTTTATCAGATGTTATTATAATTATTATCATAACTAACCAAAGGTGTTTGAGTTAAAGCAGTATAGCGATTTTTTACACCTTATTTTCCTCTGTTGTGATAATGTCATATTTTCTTTTTGAAATTAATATTGATCAAGCATTTTTTACTTAAACTAAACTTTAAGGATATCATTGTACATGTTAAAATATGATAAATGCATCATATTGATCAAAAGAATTTGTGTAAATACCTAATGGCAATTTTTTAATTTAAGTCAGTCGCCAATATCCCTCTTCATGCGGTAATTTATTTACATGTTTTGAGCTATGAAGCTTGAAAATGAAAACGCCTTCACAGCAAAAGACATAACTCGATCGCTAGATTTAGAGTTGTGCACCGGGAAAGTACATTTTTTCGCTAATGATTTCAACTAATACAACTAATGAACAAATACTGAACATAATAACTCCTCGTAGCAAAATGATAATAGACCACAAGGTCGTACATGTGTACACAATTTCAAATAAAAGAAAAGCATGTTAACACTTAATTCACCAACTTACCCTGATATTGCTGTTTAACTTTCTGTGCCAAATCTCTCCGACCTACTTCTTCTAAAGCTGCTGCCAGTTCTTGCCTCATATCAGAAGGGTTCTGTGTGTTATGGTTGTTTATCCACCTGAAGTAAATAAGAGATATACCTTAAACAAGAACCATCATGATGATGGACCTACCATTCCAAGAAATCCAACTGTCTGCTCGTGTTATGGTTATTCCTCCAGCTAAAGTGAATAAGAGATATACCTTAAACAACAAGAGGCCCAAGAGGGACTGATGCCGCTCTACTGACTCATAGTGGCCAAAGCACTTTTTGAAATTCTCATATGCAATAAAAATATCGGGGCAGGGTCATTTTTAACCCTAGGGACAAGATATTAACAAATCTAACAAAACTATAGTTAGTCATCATTACTACATAGACATTTTGAAAATATGTTGGGCCGTTCAGAGAAGAATTTTTTTTTTAACTTTTGGACAATTTTTAGTAAAGGCGGCCATCTTGAATTTCAGATCGGAAAAGAAAAATTCTGTATAGTCCCCTATGCAACAGAAACATGCATGTGAAGTTTCAGTTTAATTGGCCAAGTGGTTTCAGAATAGAAGAAAGAAAAAGAGAATTATCTGTTTTCCCATAGTATCCCTATGTAAAATTCTAAGTCCCCTTACAGGGCCCCCATAAATTTTAGCCCCTAAATTCTTATCTGCAATCAAACCCCTACACATAGGGATAATTTATGCCAAATATGAACAAATCTGACATACCGGTTCTCAAGAAAACGATTTTAGTAATTCCCAATTTTTACCCTTTTGGAGCCCCTCCTGACCCCTTAAGACAGTGGAACCCATTCATATTTATAAATCTGAAACTCCTTCACCAAATAATGCTTCTGTGAAGATATAGACAAAATCATTTCCATTTAAAAAAAAAATAAAAAAAATATTATTATGACATGTGTCCCCTAATTGAACCATCGGGGCGGGGTCATATTTAATCTTAGGGACACCATTTGAACAAATCTAACAAAACTACAGTTGGTCATCATTACTACATAAACATTTTGAAAATCTGTTGGGCCGTTCATGAGAAGAAGATTTTTTAAGTTTTGGACTATTTTTAGTAACGGCGGCCATCTTGAATTTCAGATTGAAAATAAAATCTTCTGTAAAGTCTCCTATGCAATAGAAACACCCCGTAAAGTTTCAGTTTAATTGGCCTAATGGTTTCAGAGAAAGTGCTGCTAACAGACGACAGATGACAGACGACGGACGACAGACAACGCGCCATCACATAAGCACTTTTGGCCTTTGGCCAGTAGAGCTAAATATATAAAAAATGGCAGCTGGGTTGGGCTCGGGCAAGTAGATATGGGACAATGGGCCTGGCATATTCAAACAATAGCACAAAGTATATTTCCAATCAGTGAATCTGTGGTATATTTATCAATCTGGGTGCATTTACATGTACAATAATTCATATAAATACCTTACAACAGTTTTGGGCTCATAAAACATTTATTATTCAGATAATGCAAGTATAAACCAAGTCCATTAAAAAGGTCAAGGTCAGTGATGTAAACTATTTTTAAGTTGTTGGTGATCAGTTTACAGAATCAATAGTATTACTGAAAAATAAAATTGATTTAAAAAAAACAAAAACATAAACAAACAAGAGGCCGAAGAGGGCCTGAGGACGCTCTATTGACTTATAGTGGCCATAGCACTTTCTAAAATTCTCCTTTACAATAGAAACATCGGGGCGGGGTAATTGTTTAACCCTAGGGACACCATTTGAACAAATCAAACAAAACTATAGTTGGTCACCGTTACTACATAAGTAGTACAGTAGGGATTAAAATAGGACCTATTTTCGGCCAGATTTTAGGAGCAAAATGCCACATTTTGTGAGCAAACAAAATACGAAGAAAATCGATAATCACCGAAGGCGAACGATCTTAAACGGAAACGACCGAGCGAGTATCGGCTTTTATTTTACTTCGTAGGTTAAAGAAGAAAACAGCTCGAAGTTTTATTTGTTTACATTAAGTATATAGACTAACATAAAAAAGCAGACGTAAAAATGTTTTCATACGTAAATTGTTTCATTACATTTTACAGAACAATATTTTTTTTTCTCATTACAGTATTTACATATAACACCCCTTTTCTATAATATATCGTCTATCCACGACGATGTACAAGCATAATAGGTTTTATTCATCAACGACAAAAAGTCTAATGCATAGACTTTAGAAACAAGGAGCCAACAAAAAGTGGTTGAAGAGTTACAAAACATAACACATTATTTTAAACGTATTTGCTAATATTAAATAGCGTTACTAAAGCGGAATGTTTGCAACCAACAAAATAAAATGTGATGTGCACATTATATGTCCATATAAAAAGTTCGCGGTAACTCGGAGTATACTTGTATATAACATTCATGTCTTTTAGATTTAACTCTTACGTGCCTCCTCAAACCTCACTGAGGATTTAGTTTTAACTCCTCATTTAAATGAGTTTACTCTTCACTTCTAATACAAAGACTTCAGAAAAAGGCGTCAACAAAAAGTGGTTGAAGATTTGCACAACGTAACACATTATTTTAAACTTATTTGATAACATTTAATAGCGTTACTAAAGTGAAATGTTTGCAACCAACAAAATAAAATGTAATGTGCACGTTCTATGTCCATATAAAAAGTTCGCGGTAACTCGGAGTATACTAGTATATAACACTCATGTCTTTCAAATTTAACTCTTACGTGCCTCCTCAAACCTCATTGAGGATTTAGTTTTAACTCCTCATTTAAATGAGTTTACTCTTCACTTCTAATACAAAGACTTCAGAAACAAGGCGTCAACAAAAAGTGGTTGAAGATTTACACAACGCAACACATTATTTTAAACTTATTTGATAACATTAAATAGCGTTATTAAAGCGAAATGTTTGCAACCAACAAAATAAAATGTGATGTGCACATTCTATGTCCATATAAAAGTTTGCGGTAACTCGGAGTATACTAGTATAAAACACTCATGTCTTTTAAATTTAACTCTTACGTGCCTCTTCAAACCTCACCGAGGATTTAGTTTAACTCCTTATTTAAATGATAGCGTATTAATGGTATCTTTTCTTATCGAATCGAACCATAAAACCCTGAATAAATATTTATCGATAAGAAGCTTTCTGTATTTCGGCAATAGTTCGTTGAATGCCTTTTCTCTTGCTTGTTTTTCATTGAGTTCATTGGCGTTCACAAAATCTGATGCTATTTTGTCGAATTCGGGCTGAAGCGCTTTAAATGCATAATCAACCGTGTCGTACCAAGGGTCTATTGTTTCTTCCTTTTCATCCGAGTCTGATTCTATATCTGAATCGTCGGTATTCGATTCGTCAGTAAGTTCTTCTTTCTCCAGCTCTTTCTCGGAACTATCGTCTTCGTGTATTATTTTCTTGTGCCGAAGCATATTATCTTTACGCTTATACCACTTCTTACAAAGACTACAGGCGAACGGCGAACATCCTAGGCGACAGCAAACTACTGAATGATTTGTTCACTTTTAATTATATATATATATAAAGTATTGGCATGACTTGGGAGGAGTTAACTCATTTAAATAAGGAATAAACTAAATCCTCGGTGAGGTTTGAGGAGGCACGTAAGAGTTAAATTTAAAAGACATGAGTATTATATACTAGTATAATCCGAGTTACCGCAAACTTTTTATATGGACATAGAATGTGCACATCACATTTTATTTTGTTGGTTGCAAACATTTCGCTTTAGTAACGCTATATAATGTTATCAAATAAGTTTAAAGCAACACATCCACGTTTGAAGTTTTAAAAAAAAATTTTTTAATTGAGTTATGAACACATTTCCCATACAAACATATGATCAATTTGCTGTATATGAGCATATAAACACAATCCCGAACAAAATGATGCCCAAATTATAATGCGTGACTAACACTTTATAAAGCAAGCGTGTAACTCACCCGAGTCAAAAAAAATTGTCAAAATGACTTTCAAGGCAGGTAAAGTACACTACGCACTAAAGCGTGAAGTTTTTTAATATGACTCGCATAATTCAATTTGAAAACAAGTTGGAATCCTCGGCAATTTAAAAATAATTTATAAAGCGTTTGTCACGCTTTATAATTTGGACATCTTTTTTTATAATTCTAAAGCGTTCTGGACAGTGTTTGTTAGCACATATACAGCTCACTGACCATATATTTATGTATGGGAAATGTGCTCACAGCTCAATTGAAAAACTTTTTAAAAAAGTTTAAACGTGGATGTGTTGCTTTAAAATAATGTGTTACGTTGTGTAAATCTTCAACCACTTTTTGTTGACGACTTGTTTCTGAAGTCTTTGTATTAGAAGTGAAGAGTAAACTCATTTAAATGAGGAGTTAAAACTTAATCCTCAGTGAGGTTTGAGGAGGCACGTAAGAGTTAAATTTAAACGACATGAGTGTTATATACAAGTATACTCCGAGTTACTGCGAACTTTTTATATGGACATAGAATGTGCACATCACATTTTATTTTGTTGGTTGCAAGCCTTTCGCTTTAGTAACGCTATTAAATGTTATCAAATAAGTTTAAAACAATATGTTACGTTGTGTAAATCTTCAACCACTTTTTTGACGCCTTGTTTCTAAAGTCTTTGTATTGGAAGTGAAGAGTAAACTCATTTAAATGAGGAGTTAAAACTAAATCCTCAGTGAAGTTTGTGGAGGCACGTAATAGTTAAATTTTAAAGACATGAGTGTTACAAACTAATATACTCCGAGTTGCCGCGAACTTTTTATATGGACATAGAAT
The DNA here is from genome assembly GCA_029582155.1 of Panopea generosa. Taxonomy (NCBI): domain Eukaryota; kingdom Metazoa; phylum Mollusca; class Bivalvia; order Adapedonta; family Hiatellidae; genus Panopea; species Panopea generosa. Next base: position 14,167,705 of record CM055899.1, on the reverse strand, counting down.
GTGCACATCACATTTTATTTTGTTGGTTGCAAACATTTCGCTTTAGTAACGCTATTTAATGTTATCAAATAAGTTTTAAATAATGTGTTACGTTGTGTAAATCTTCAACCAATTTTTGTTGACGCCTTGTTTCTAAAGTCTTTGTATTAGAAGTGAAGAGTAAACTCATTTAAATGAGGAGTTAAAACTAAATCCTCAGTGAGGTTAAGAGTTAAATTTAAAAGACATGAGTGTTACATACTAATATACTCCGAGTTACCGCGAACTTTTTATATGGGCATAGAATGTGCACATCACATTTTATTTTGTTGGTTGCAAACATTTCGCTTTAGTAACGCTATTTAATGTTATCAAATACGTTTAAAATAATGTGTTATGTTTTGTAACTCTTCAATCACTTTTTGTTGGCTCCTTGTTTCTAAAGTCTATGCATTAGACTTTTGTCGTTGATGAATAACCTATTATGCTTGTACATCGTCGTGGATAGACGATACCATTATAGAAAAGGGGTGTTTTATGCAAATACTCAAATGAGAAAAAAAATTGTTCTGTAAAATGTAATGAAACAATTTACGTATGAAAATATTTTTACATCTGCTTTTTTATGTTAGTCTATATACATAATTTAAACAAATAAAACTTCAAGCTATTTCCTTCTTTGACCTACGAAGTAAAATAAAAGCCGATTCTCGCTCGATCATTTTCGTTTAAGATCATTCGTCTTCAGCGATTATCGTTTTTCTTCGTAGTCGGTTTGCTCACAAAATGTGGCATTTTGCTCCAAAACTGTGGCCGAACATAGGTCCTTTTTTAATCCCTACTATACTACTTACATAAACATTTTGAAAATCTGTTGGACCGTTCATGAGAAGAAGATTTTTTAAGTTTTGGACTATTTTTAGTAACGATGGCCATCTTGAATTTTAGATAGAAAATAAATCTTTTGTATAGTCTCCTATCCAATATAAACATCCATGTAAAGATTCAGTTTAATTGGCCAAGTGGTTTCAGAATTAATGAAAAAAAAAAGAGAATTTTCTGTTTTCCCATAGTATCCCTATGTAAAATTTTAAGTCCCCTTACAGGGCCCCTAAAAATTTTAGCCAATAAATTCTTATCTGCAATCAAACCCCTACACATTAGGATAATTTATATCAAATATGTACAAATCTGACTTACCGGTTGTTAAGAAAACGATTTAAATAATTCTCAATTTGTACCCTTTTGGGGCCCCTCCTGACCCCTAAAGACACAGGAACCCAGTAATATTTAGAAATCTGAACCTCCTTCACCTAACAATGCTTTTGTGAAGATATAGGCAAAATCATTTCCATTTAAAAAAAAAAAAAAAATATTGTATTGATATGTCCCCTAATTGAACTCTAAGGGCAGGTCATTTTTAACCCTAGGGACACCATTTGAACAAATCTAACAAAATTGTAGTTGGTCTTCATTACTACATAAACATTTTAAAAATCTGTTGGGCCGTTCATGAGAAGAAGATTTTTTTGGACTATTTTTAGTTACGGTGGCCATCTTGAATTTCAGATCGAAAAAAACTTTTGTACAGTCTCCTATGCAATATAAACATCCATGTGAAGTTTCAGTTTAATTGGCCGAATGGTTTCAGAATAGATGAAAGAAAAAGAGAATTTTCTGTTTTCCCATAATATCCCTATGTAAAATTCTAGGTCCCCTTACAGGGCCCCTATAAATTGTAGCCCCTAAATTTTTATCTGCAATCAAGCCCCTACACATAGGGATAATTTATGCAAAATATGAACAAATCTGACATACCGGTTCTCAAGAAAACGAATTTAGTAATTCCCATTTTTACCCTTTTGGGACCCCTCCTGACCCCTTAAGACAATGGAACCCAGTCATTTTTACAAATCTGAACCTCCTTCAACAAACAATGTTTCTGTGAAGATATAGACAAAATCATTTCCATTTTAAAAAAAAAACAATATTATAATGACATGTGTCCCCTAACTGAAGTCTCGGGGCGGGGTCATATTTAACCCTAGGGACACCATTTGAACAAATCTAACACTATAGTTGGTCATCATTACTACATAAACATTTTGAAAATCTGTTGGGCCGTTCATGAGAAGAATATTTTTTAAGTTTTGGACTATTTTTAGTAACGGCGGCCATCTTGAATCTTCTGTATAGTTTCCTATGCAATAAAAACATCCATGCGAAGTTTCAGTTTAATTGGCCGAGTGGTTTCAGAGAAAGTGCTGCTAACAGACGACAGACATCAGACGACAGACGACAGACGACTGACAACGCGCCATCGCATAAGCACTTCTGGCCTTTGGCCGGTAGAGCTAAAAACCGAAGTATGGACATTTAGGTAAGCTAGCTATATACATTGTTTCTATAACATAATATGAATGTGTTTATGAAGTTAAGTCACCATAACATGAGTAGTTTGTTTAGAAACTCAGAAACAAGAAAAAAAGCTGAGCTAAACATAAAACTTTAACCGGCGGACGACGACGACAACGACGATGCCAGGGTCATGAAATAGCTCTTTGTTTACTGCTTGTTTACAAGATTGGACGACGAAGGACGGCAGACAATTTACCTTCGGTCAGTAGAGCTAAAAATGAGTCGTATGGTTCCTTTTTGATTTCGATTTGATCCGTTTAAATTGACTTGCATGATGTAGAATTTGTTTCATCCAAGAAAAAGGTCGAAAATAATTTTTTTTCTTAAAAACATTTATAGAGTTTATGCCTGATATACTACTTTTATAGCGCATATATGACAATCAAATCAGTACCATATCGATCCATTTTGAAAAAAAAATCAGTACTTACATTTACCAATCAGTATTACATGAATTCGCTGTTTGCTATACAATTGACTCATTGACTAGTCAGAATATTTCCAGCAAACACCAAGATAGAACAGAAACATTAAGTTTTAAGAATGTTAAGTTTGCTATAGAACATACTTCTATCAAATAAATTATACACTTACATGCAGCTTCTTTTTTGTATTTAAATGTAAAGTACATGTATTACTACATGTAGTACATGGCGTGATCTTCATGTTTTAATAAAATAATGAACAGTATTCTAGGTACAGATTACACATTGATAAAAACACATGAACTCTGGTTGTACATATTTTACTCACCTAACAAGTATAGTAAATATTTGCTGAAGTACATTGTTAGGGTTGTTCGACTTTATTTGTTCTATAGACGCTTTAGTCATGTTCAGGTTGATCGCTAGGGAGAACCACTCTGTACCGAGATCTCTAGCCAACGCAAGCAAACGCTTCTCTGAAAGGAACTCTGAAATAACAATTCGTGAAAGGTTTGACAATATAATTAAATATCTAAAGTCCTTTGAGGGATGTTAACTAATATTTTGATTTAATGGTAAAACTTCTATTATATATTGGTTGATGACTTTTTTGTACTCCAAGTTAATATATAATTTGTTTTGTATATATCGAAGCCAAATGTAATACCGTGTATTTCATCATATTTAGCAAGCTAATATAATTTATAGAGTATGTGTGAGATGAGCTACATGTAATACCATGTATGTCGTCATACTGAAAAAGTTAATATAATCAATAGTATATGTGTGAGATAAGATACATGTAATATCATGTATGTCAACATATTGAACAAGCTAATATAATCAATAGTGTATGTATGGGATAACCTACATGTCATACTATGTTATCATCATATTGAACAAGCTTATATAAATAATAGTGCATGTGTGAAATAAGCTACATATAATACCATGTATGTCGTCATCCTGAACAAGCTAATATAATTAATAGTATATGTGTAAGATAAGCTGCATGTAATACCATGTATTTCATATTGAACAAGCTAATATAATCAATAATGTATGTGTGAGATAATATACATGTAATACCATGTTTATCATCATATTGAAAAAGCTAATATAAACAATAGTGTATCTGTGAGATAAACTCAATATACGTCATACAATGTATGTTATCATATTGAACAAGCTAATATAATCAAAAGTGTATGTGTGAGATAAGCTACTTGTAATACCATGTATGTCAACATATTAAACTAGCTAATATAATCAATAGAGCATGTGTGAGAAAAGCTACATATAATACCATGTATGTCGTCATATTGAACAAGCTAATATAAACAATAGTGTATGCGTGAGATAAGCTGCATGTCATGCCATGTATGTCGTCATACTGAACATGCTAATGTAATCAATAGTGTATGTATAAGATAAGCTACATGTCATACCATGTATGTCGTCATACTGAACATGCTAATATAATCAATAGTGTATGTGTGAGATAAACTCTATATACGTCATACAATGTATGTAATCATATTGAACAAGCTAATATAATCAAAAGCGTATGTGTGAGATTAGCTACATGTAGTACCATGTATGTCATCATATTGAACAAGCTAATATAATCAATAGTGTATGAGTGAGATAAGCTACTTGTAATACCATGTATGTCAACATATTAAACTATCTAATATAATCAATAGTGCATGTGTCAGAAAAGCTACATATAATACCATGTATGTCGTCATATTGAAAAAGCTAATATAAACAAAAATGTATGTGTGAGATAAGCTGCATGTCATACCATGTATGTTATCATATTGAACAAGCTAATATAATCAATAGTGTATGTGTGAGATAAGCTACATGTCATATCATGTATGTCGTCATACTGAACAAACTAATATAATCAATAGTGTATGTGTGAGATAAGCTACATATACGTAATACCATGTATGTTATCATATTGAACAAGCTAATATAATCAATAGCGTATGTGTGAGATAAGCTACATGAAATACCATGTATGTTATCATATTGAACAAGCTAATGTAATCAATAGTGTATGTGTTAGATAAGCTACATGTCATACCATGTATGTCGTCATACTGAACAAACTAATATAATCAATAGTGTATGTGTGAGTTAAGCTACAAATACGTAATACCATGTATGTTATCATATTGAACAAGTTAATATAATCAATAGCGGATGTGTGAGATTAGCTACATGTAGTACCTTGTATGTCATCATATTGAACAAGCTAATATAATCAACAGTGTATGTGAGAGATTAGCTACATGTAGTACCATGTATGTCATCATATTGAACAAGTTAATATAATCAATAGTTTATGTGTGAGATTAGGTACATGAAATACCATGTATGTCATCATATTGAACAAGCTAATATAATCAATAGTGTATGTGTGAGATAAGCTACTTGTAATACCATGTATGTCAACATATTAAACTAGCGTATATAATCAATAAAGCATGTGTGAGAAAAGCTACATATAATACAATGTATGTCGTCATATTGAACAAGCTAATATAATCAATAGTGCATGTGCGAGATAATCTAAATGTAATACCATGTAAGTCGTCATAATGAACAAGCTTATATAATCAATAGTGCATGTGCGAGATAAGCTACATGTAATACTATGTATGTCGTCATACTGAACAAGCTAGTATAATAAATAATGCATGTGTGAGATAAGCTACTTGTAATACCATGTATGTCATCATATTGAACAAGTTTATATAATCAAAAGAGTATGTATGAGGTACGATACATGCAATACAATGTATGTCATCATATTGAACAAGATAATATAATAAATAATGTATGTGTGAGATAAGCTACTTGTAATACCATGTATGTCAACATATTGAATAAGCTTATATAATAAATAGGGTATGTGTGATATAAGCTACAGGTAATACAATGTATGTCATTTTATTGAACAAGCTTATATAATCAAAACAGTATGTATGAGGTACGATTTATGTAATACAATGTATGTCATCATATTGAACAAGCTAATATAATAAATAATGTATGTGTGAGATAAGCTACTTGTAATACCATGTATGTCAACATATTGAATAAGCTGATATAATAAATAGGGTATGTGTGAGATAAGCTACATGTAATACCATGTATGTCATCATATTGAACCAGCTTATATAATCAAAAGAGTATGTATGAGGTACACTATATGTAATACAATGTATGTCATCATATTGAACAAGCTAATATAATCAATAGTGTATGTGTGAGATAAGCTACATGTAATACCATGTATGTCATCATATTGAACAATCTTATATAATCAAAAGCTTATGTATGCGATACGCTATATATAATACAATGTATGTCATCATTTTGAACCAGCTAATATAATCAATAGTGTATGTGTGAGATAAGCTACATCTAATAGCATGTATGTCGTCATATTGAACAAGCTAATATAATCAATAGTGTATATGTGTGAGATAAGCTACAAGTAATACCATGTATGTCGTCATAATGAATAAGCTCATATAATCAATAGTGTATGTGTGAGATAAGCTTCATGTAATACCATGTATGTCGCTATATTGAACAAGCTTATATAATTAATAGAGTATATGTGTGAGATAGGCTACATGTTGTACCATGTATGTCATCATAATGAACAAGCTAATATAATCAATAGTATATGTGTGAGATGAGCTACATATAATATCATGGATGATGTCCTACTGAATAAGCTAAGATAACCAATAGTGTATATGTGAGATTAGCTTCAAGTAATACCATGTATGTCATAATATTGAACAAGCTAAGATAAACAATTGTGTATGTTTAGGATAAGCTGCATGTAATACCATATATGTCATCATATTGAACAAGCTTATATAATCAATAGTGTATATGTGTGAGATAAGCTACATGTAATACCATGTATCTCGTCATACTGAAAAAGCTAATATAATCAATAGTGTATGTATGAGATAAGCTACATGTCATACCATGTTATCATCATATTCAACAAGCTAATATAATCAATAGTGTATGTATGTCGTCATACTGAACAAGCTAATATAATCAATAGTGTATATGTGAGATAAGCTACATATACATAATACCATGTATGTTATCATATTGAACAAGCTAATATAATCAATAGCGTATGTGTGAGATAAGCTACATGTAATACCATGTATGTCATCATATTGAACAAGTTAATATAATCAAAAGTGTATGTGTGAAATAAGCTGCATGTCATACCATGTACGTTATCATATTGAACAAGCTAATGTAATCAATAGTGTATGTGTGAGATAAGCTACATATACGTAATACCATGTATGTCGTAATATTGAACAAGCTAATATAATCAATAGCGTATGAGTGAGATTATCTACATGTAGTACCATGTATGCCATCATATTGAGCAAGCTAATATAATCAATAGTGCATGTGTGAGATAAGCTACATATAATACCATGTATGTCGTCATATTGAGCAAGCTAACATAAACAATAGTGTATGTGTGAGATAAGCTGCATGTCATACCATGTATGTCGTCATAATGAACATGCTAATGTAATCAATAGTATATGTATGAGATAAGCTACAAGTAGTACCATGTATGTCGTCATAATGAATAAGCTAATATAATCAATAGTGTATGTGTGAGATAAGCTTCATGTAATACCATGTATGTCGCTATATTGAACAAGCTTATATAATCAATAGGGTATATGTGTGTTATAGGCTACATGTTATACCATGTATGTCATCATAATGAACAAGCTAATATAATCAATAGTATATGTGTGAGATGAGCTACATATAATACCATGGATGATGTCCTACTGAATAAGCTAAGATAACCAATAGTGTATATGTGAGATTAGCTTCAAGTAATACCATGTATTTCATAATATTGAACAAGCTAAGATAAACAATTGTGTATGTTTAGGATAAGCTGCATGTAATACCATATATGTCATCATATTGAACAAGCTTATATAATCAATAGTGTATATGTGTGAGATAAGCTACATGTAATACCATGTATCTCGTCATACTGAAAAAGCTAATATAATCAATAGTGTATGTATGAGATAAGCTACATGTCATACCATGTTATCATCATATTCAACAAGCTAATATAATCAATAGTGTATGTATGTCGTCATACTGAACAAGCTAATATAATCAATAGTGTATATGTGAGATAAGCTACATATACATAATACCATGTATGTTATCATATTGAACAAGCTAATATAATCAATAGCGTATGTGTGAGATAAGCTACATGTAATACCATGTATGTCATCATATTGAACAAGTTAATATAATCAAAAGTGTATGTGTGAAATAAGCTGCATGTCATACCATGTACGTTATCATATTGAACAAGCTAATGTAATCAATAGTGTATGTGTGAGATAAGCTACATATACGTAATACCATGTATGTCGTAATATTGAACAAGCTAATATAATCAATAGCGTATGTGTGAGATTATCTACATGTAGTACCATGTATGCCATCATATTGAGCAAGCTAATATAATCAATAGTGCATGTGTGAGATAAGCTACATATAATACCATGTATGTCGTCATATTGAGCAAGCTAACATAAACAATAGTGTATGTGTGAGATAAGCTGCATGTCATACCATGTATGTCGTCATAATGAACATGCTAATGTAATCAATAGTATATGTATGAGATAAGCTACAAGTAGTACCATGTATGTCGTCATAATGAATAAGCTAATATAATCAATAGTGTATGTGTGAGATAAGCTTCATGTAATACCATGTATGTCGCTATATTGAACAAGCTTATATAATCAATAGGGTATATGTGTGTTATAGGCTACATGTTATACCATGTATGTCATCATAATGAACAAGCTAATATAATCAATAGTATATGTGTGAGATGAGCTACATATAATACCATGGATGATGTCCTACTGAATAAGCTAAGATAACCAATAGTGTATATGTGAGATTAGCTTCAAGTAATACCATGTATTTCATAATATTGAACAAGCTAAGATAAACAATTGTGTATGTTTAGGATAAGCTGCATGTAATACCATATATGTCATCATATTGAACAAGCTTATATAATCAATAGTGTATATGTGTGAGATAAGCTACATGTAATACCATGTATCTCGTCATACTGAAAAAGCTAATATAATCAATAGTGTATGTATGAGATAAGCTACATGTCATACCATGTTATCATCATATTCAACAAGCTAATATAATCAATAGTGTATGTATGTCGTCATACTGAACAAGCTAATATAATCAATAGTGTATATGTGAGATAAGCTACATATACGTAATACCATGTATGTTATCATATTGAACAAGCTAATATAATCAATAGCGTATGTGTGAGATAAGCTACATGTAATACCATGTATGTCATCATATTGAACAAGGTAATATAATCAAAAGTGTATGTGTGAAATAAGCTGCATGTCATACCATGTACGTTATCATATTGAACAAGCTAATGTAATCAATAGTGTATGTGTGAGATAAGCTACATATACGTAATACCATGTATGTCGTCATATTGAACAAGCTAATATAATCAATAGCGTATGTGTGAGATTATCTACATGTAGTACCATGTATGCCATCATATTGAGCAAGCTAATATAATCAATAGTGCATGTGTGAGATAAGCTACATATAATACCATGTATGTCGTCATATTAAGCAAGCTAATATAAACAATAGTGTATGTGTGAGATAAGCTGCATGTCATACCATGTATGTCGTCATAATGAACATGCTAATGTAATCAATAGTATATGTATGAGATAAGCTACAAGTCATACCATATATGTCGTCATACTGAACATGCTAATATAATCAATAGTGTATGTGTGAGATAAACTCAATATATGTCATACAATTTATGTTATCATATTGAACAAGCTAATATAATCAAAAGCGTATGTGTGAGATGAGTTACATGTAATACCATGTATGTCATCATATTGAACAAGCTAATATAATCAATAGTGTATGTGTGAGATAAGCTTCTTGTAATACCATGTATGTCAACATATTAAACTAGCTAATATAATCAATAGTGCATGTGTGAGAAAAGCTACATATAATACCATGTATGTCGTCATATTTAAAAAGCTAATATAAACAATAGTGTATGTGTGAGATAAGCTGCATGTCATACCATGTATGTTATCATATTGAATAAGCTAATATAATCAATAGTGTATGTGTGAGATAAGCTATATGTCATACCATATATGTCGTCATACTGAACAAACTAATATAATCAATAGTGTATGTGTGAGATAAGATACATATACTTAAAACCATGTATGTTATCATACTGAACAAGCTAATATAATCAATAGCGTATGTGTGAGATAAGCTACATGTAATACCATGTATGTTATCATATTGAACAAGCTAATGTAATCAATAGTGTATGTGTGAGATAAGCTATATGTAATACCATGTATGTCGTCATACTGAACAAACTAATATAATCAATAGTGTATATGTGTGAGATAAGCTACATATACGTAATACCATGTATGTTATCATATTGAACAAGTTAATAGAATCAATAGCGGATGTGTGAGATTACCTACATGTAGTACCATGTATGTCATCATATTGAACAAGCTAATATAATCAATAGTGTATGTGTGAGATAAGCTACTTGTAATAACATGTATGTCAACATATTAAACTAGCTAATATAATCAATAGAGCATGTGTGAGAAAAGCTACATATAATACCATGTATGTTGTCATATTGAACAAGCTAATATAATCAATAGTGCATTTGCGAGATAAGCTACATGTAATACCATGTATGTCGTCATGATGAACAAGCTTATATTATCAATAGTGCATCTGCGAGATAAGCTACATGTAATACAATGTATGTCGTCATAATGAACAAGCTAATATAATAAATAATGCATGTGTGAGATAAGCTACTTGTAATACCATGTATGTCAACATATTAAACTAGCTAATATAATCAATAGTGCATGTGTGAGAAAAGCTACATATAATGCCATGTATGTCGTCATATTGAACAAGCTAATATAAACAATAGTGTATGGGTGAGATAAGCTGCATGTCACACCATGTATGTCGTCATACTGAACATGCTAATGTACTCAATAGTATATGTATGAGATAAGCTACAAGTCATACCATGTATGTCGTCATACTGAACATGCTAATATAATCAATAGTGTATGTGTGAGATAAACTCAATATATGTCATACAATGTATGTTATCATATTGAACAAGCTAATATAATCAATAGCATATGTGTGAGATGAGTTACATGTAATACCATGTATGTCATCATATTGAACAAGCTAATATAATCAATAGTGTATGTGTGAGATAAGCTACTTGTAATACCATGTATGTCAACATAATAAACTAGCTAATATAATCAATAGTGCATGTGTGAGAAAAGCTACATATAATACCATGTATGTCGTCATATTGAACAAGCTAATATAAACATTAGTGTATGTGTGAGATAAGCTGCATGTCATATCATGTATGTTATCATATTGAACAAGCTAATATAATCAATAGTGTATGTGTGAGATGAGCTACATGTCATACCATGTATGTCGTCATACTGAACAAACTAATATAATCAATAGTGTATGTGTGAGATAATGTACATATACGTAATACCATGTATATTATCATATTGAACAAGCTAATATAATCAAGAGCGTATGTGTGAGATAAGCTACATGTAATACCATGTATGTTATCATATTGAACAAGCTAATGTAATCAATAGTGTATGTGTGAGATAGGCTACATGTTATACCATGTATGTCGTCATACTGAACAAACTAATATAATCAATAGTGTATGTGTGAGATAAGCTACATATACGTAATACCATGTGTGTTATCATATTGAACAAGTTAATATAATCAATAGCGGTTGTGTGAGATTAACTACATGCAGTACCATGTATGTCATCATATTGAACAAGCTAATATTATCAATAGAGTATGTGTGAGATAAGCTACATGTAATACCATGTATGTCAACATATTAAAGTAGCTAATATAATCAATAGAGCATGTGTGAGAAAAGCTTCATATAATACCATGTATGTCGTCATATTGAACAAGCTAATATAATCAATAGTGCATGTGCGAGATAAGCTACATGTAATATCATGTATGTCGTCATAATGAACAAGCTTATATAATCAATAGTGCATATGCGAGATAAGCTACATGTAATACAATGTATGTCATCATAATGAACAAGCTAATATAATAAATAATGCATGTGTGAGATAAGCTACTTGTTATACCATGTATGTCATCATATTGAACAAGCTTATATAATCAAAAGAGTATGTATGAGGTACGATATATCTAATACAATGTATGTCATCATATTGAACAAGTTAATATAATAAATAATGTATGTGTGAGATAAGCTACTTGTAATACCATGTACGTCAACATATTGAATAAGCTTATATAATAAATAGGGTATGTGTGAGATAAGCTACATGTAATACCATGTATGTCATCATATTGTACCAGCTTATATAATCAAAAAAGTATGTATGAGGTACGATATATGTAATACAATCTATGTCATCATATTGAACAAGCTAATATAATCAATAGTGTATGTGTGAGATAAGCTACTTGTAATACCATGTTTGTCAACATATTGAACTAGACCTATCACTGTAGTGATGAATACCCCCGAGCGCCGCCATGACAGAAAATGGTTAACCATTGTATGAAGTTTTATTAAATTATATCCAATAGTTTGAAAGTTATTCTCCAGACAAAAGAAATTCTTAATAAAAGAGAATGTTATGGATTGAGTTGTTTGTATTGTTAATTTTTTGATGGTTTTGTTAAAATTAAAAACGGCCTTTTTAATTATTGTGCAGTGTACAAGCTTTCATGGCAATCTATAAATGTTATACTTTTTCGAGTTAAGTTGAGGGACAACAATTTTATGGATAAGAAACAAACAAGAGCACTAGGAATACAATATCGAACCTGCTTTGCTCGAACTCCATGTATTCATCAACTTGGTTCTTTCATGAACTTTATTAAACTGTTATCACTGATGGCTTTAAAAGTACTTTAAAAGTACTGCACCAGACAAGGGAAATATATCAAAGGGCAATAACTCTTTAATTAGCAAGAATAGAGTTATGTTTCTTGTACACTGCACTTCCTCTCATTATATTCTACCATTGTATGAAGTTTGATGAAATTCCATCCAGTACTTTAAAAGTAATGCTCCGGACAAGGGAAATATATCAAAGGGCAATAACTCTGTAATTAGCAAGAATAGAGTTATGTTTCCTATACACTGCACATCCTGTCATTATATTCTACCATTGTATGAAGTTTTATGAAATTCCATCCAGCACTTTAATAGTAATGCTCCGGACAAGAGAAATATATCAAAGGGCAATAACTCTGTAATTAGTAAGAATAGAGTTATGTTTCTTGTACACTGCACTTCCTCTCATTATATTCTACCATTGTATGAAGCTTGATGAAATTCCATCAGGTACTTTTCAAGTTATGCTCCGGACAAGAAAACATATCAAAGGGCAATAACTCTGTATTTAGCAATAATAGAGTTATGTTTCTTGTACACTGCACTTTCTCTCATTATATTCTACCATTGTATGAAGTTTGATGAAATTCCATCCAGTACTTAAAAAGTAATGCTCCGGACAAGGGAAATATATCAAAGGGCAATAACTCTGTAATTAGCAAGAATAGAGTTATGTTTCCTGTACACTGCACTTCCTCTCATTATATTCTACCATTGTATGAAGCTTGATGAAATTCCTTCCAGTACTTTTCAAGTTATGCTCCGGACAAGAAAAAATATCAAAGGGAAATATATCAAAGGGCAATAACTCTGTAATTAGCAAGAATACAGTTATGTTTCCTGTACACTGCACTTCCTCTCATTATATTCTACCATTGTATGAAAATTGATGAAATTCCATCCAGTACTTTTCAAGTTATGCTCCGGACAAGAAAAAATATCAAAGGGCAATAACTCTATAATTAGCAAGAATAGAATTATGTTTCTTGTACACTGCACTTCCTCTCATTATATTCTACCATTGTATGACGTTTGATGAAATTCCATCCTGTACTTTTCAAGTTATGCTCCGGACAAGGAAAATTGCAACGGACAGACCGACCGACAGACCGACAGACCGACAGACCGACAGACCGACAGACCGACCTCAGGGTGACTCCAGTATATCCCCTCAAAACTTCGTTTGCCGGGGGTATAAAAAGCTTATATAATAAATAGGGTATGTGTGAGATAAGCTACATGTAATACCTTGTATGTCATCATATTGAACAATCTTATATAATCAATAGCTTATGTATGAGATACGCTACATGTAATACAATGTATATCATCATTTTGAACAAGCTGATAAAATCAATAGTGTATGTGTGAGATAAGCTACATCTAATACCATGTATGTCGTCATATTGAACAAGCTAATATAATCAATAGTGTATATGTGTGAGATGAGCTACATCTAATACCATGTATGTCGTCATAACGAATAAGCTAATATAATCAATAGTGTATGTGTGAGATAAGCTTCATGTAATACCATGTATGTCGTTATATTGAACAAGCTTATATAATCAATAGTATATCTGTGAGATGAGCTACATATAATACCATGGATGATGTCCTATTGAACAAGCTAAGATAACCGATAGTGTAAATGTGAGATAAGCTTCAAGTAATACCATGTATGTCATAATATTGAACAAGCTAAGATAATCAATTGTGTATGTTTGGGATAAGCTGCATGTAATACCATATATGTCATCATATTGAACAAGCTTATATAATCAATAGTGTATATGTGTGAGATAAGCTACATGTAATACCATGTATGTCGTCATACTGAAAAAGCTAATATAATCAATAGTGTATGTGTGAGATAAGATACATGTTATACCATGTATGTCATCAAATTGAACAAGCTAATATAATCAATAGTGTATTTGGAGATAAGCTACATGTAATACCAAGTATGTCATTATATTGAACAAGGTAATATAATCCATAGTGTATGTGTGAGATAAACTACATGTTATACCATGTATGTCATCATATTGAACAAGCTAATATAATCAATAGTGTATGTGTAAGAAGATAAGCTACATGTAAAGCTATATATGTCATCATATTGAACAAGCTAATATAATCAATAGTGGATGTGTGAGATAAACTACATGTTATACCATGTATGTCATTTTACTGAACAAGATAATATAATCAATAGTGCGTGTGTGAGATAAGCTACATGTACTACCATGTATGTCGTCATATTGAACAAGCTAATGTAACCAATAGTGTATGTGCAAGATAAGCTACATGTAACACCATGGATGACGTCCTATTGAACAAGTTAATATAATCAATAGTGTATGTGTGAGATAAGATACATGTAATTCCATGTATGTCATCATATTGAACAAGCTAATATAATCAATAGTATATGTGTGAGATGAGCTACATATAATACCATGGATGATGTCCTATTGAACAAGCTAATATAATAAATAATGTATGTGTGAGATAAGCTACATGTAATACCATGTATGTCAACATATTGAATAAGCTTATATAATAAAAAGGGGAATATGTAAGATAAGCTACAGGTAATATCATGTATGCCATCATATTAAATAAGCTTATATAATCAAAAGGGTACGCTATATGTAATACAATGTATGTCATCATATTGAACAATCTAATATAATCAATAGTGTATGTGTCAGATCAGTTACATGTGATACCATGTATGTCATCATACTGAACAAGCTAATATAATCAATTGTGTATGTGTGAGATCAGCTACATGTGATACCATGTATGCCATCATACTGAACAAGCTAATATAATCAATAGTGCATGCGTGAAATAAGCTACATGTACTACCATGTATGTCATCATACTGAACAAGCAAATTTAATCAATAGTGTATGTGAGATATAGGATACATGTAATACAATGTATGACGTCATACTGAACAACATAATATAATCAATAGTGCATGTGTGAGATAAGCTACATGTGATACAATGTATGTTATCATATTGAACAAGCTGATATAATCAATAGTGCATGCGTGAAATAAGCTACATGTACTACCATGTTTGTCATCATACTGAACAAGCTAATATAATCAATAGTGTATGTGAGAGATAGGATACATGTAATACAATATATGACGTCATACTGAACAACCTAATATAATCAATAGTGTATGTGTCAGATAAGCTACATGTGATACCATGTATGACGTCATAGTGAACAACCTAATATAATCAATAGTGTATGTGTCAGATAAGCTACATGTGATACCATGTATAACGTCATACTGAACAAGCTAATATAATCAATAATGTATGTGTCAGATAAGCTACATGTAATACAATGTATGACGTCATACTGAACAACCTAATATAATCAATAGTGTATGTGTGAGATAAGCTACATGTGATACCATGTATGACGTCATACTAAACAAGCTAATATAATCAATAGTGCATGTGTGAAATAAGCTACCTATATTACCATGTATAACGTCATACTGAACAACCTAATATAATCAATAGTGAATCTGTGAGATCAGCTACATGTGATACCATGTATGACGTCATACTGAACAAGCAAATATAATCAATAGTGTATGTGAGAGATAGGATACATGTAATACCATGTATGTCATCATATTGAACAAGCTAATATAATCAATATAATATGTGTGAGATGAGCTACATATAAAACCACGGATGACGTCCTATTGAACAAGCTAAGATAATCAATAGTGTACATTGGAGATAAGCTACAAGTAATACCATGTATGTCATAATACTGAACAAGCTAATATAATAAATAGTGTATGTGTGAGATAAGCTACATGTAATACCATGTATGATGCCATACTAAAAAAGCTAATATAATCAATAGTGCATGTGTGAAATAAGCTACATGTGATACCATGTATGACGTCATACTGAACAAGCTAATATAATCAATAGTGTATGTGTCAGATCAGCTACATGTGATACCATGTATGACGTCATACTTAACAAACTAATATAATCAATAGTGCAGTTGTCAGATAAGCTACATTTAATACCATGTATGTCATCATATTGAACAAGCTAATATAATAAATAGTGTATGTGTGAGATAAGCTGCATGTCATACCATGTATGTCATCATATTGAACAAGCTAATACAATCAATAGTGTATGTGTGAAATAAGCTACATGTAATACCATGCATGTCGTCATACTGAACAAGCAAATATAATCCATAGTGTATGTGAGAGATAGGATACATGTGATACCATGTATGTCATCATATTGAACAAGTTTATATAATCAATAGTGTATGTATGAGATAAGCTACATATAATACCACGGATGACGTCCTATTGAACAAGCTAAGATAACCAATAGTGTACATTGGAGATAAGCTACAAGTAATACCATGTATGTCATAATATTGAACAAGCTAAGATAATCAATAGTGTATGTTTGGGATAAGCTGCATGTAATACCATGTATGTCATCATATTGAACAAGCTAATATAATCTGTAGTGCATGTGTGAAATAAGCTACATGAAATACAATGTATGACGTCATACTGAATAACCTAATTTAATCAATAGGGTATGTGTGAGATAAGCTACATGTGATACCATGTATGACGTCATACTGAACAAACTAATAAAATCAATAGTATATGTGTCATATAAGCTACATGTAATACAATGTATGTCATCATATTGAACAAGCTCATATAATAAATAGTGTATGTGTGAGATAAGCTACATGTAATACCATGTATGTCATCGTATTGAACAAGCTAATATAATCAATAGTGCATGTGTGAAATAAGCTACATGTAATACCATGTATGTTATCATATTGAACAAGCTAATATAATCAAAAGTGCATGTGTGAAATAAGCTACATGTAATACCATGTATGTCATCATATTGAACAAGCTAATATAATCAATAGTACATGTGTGAAATAAGCTACATGTAATACCATGTTTGTCATCATATTGAACAAGCTTATATAAACAATAGTGCATGTGTGAAATAAGCTACATGTAATACCATGTATGTCATCATATTGAACAAGCTATTATAATCAATAGTACATGTGTGAAATAAGCTACATGTAATACCATGTATGTCATCATATTGAACAATCTAATATAATAAATATTGTATGTGTGAGATAAGCTACATGTAATACCATGTATGTCATCATATTGAACAAGCAAATATAATCAATAATGTATATGAGAGATAGAATAAATGTAATACCATGTATGTCATCATATTGAACAAGCTAATATAATCAATAGTACATGTTTGAGATAAGCTACATGTAATACCATGGATAATGTCCTATTGAACAAGCTAATAGAATCAATAGTGCATGTGTGAGATAAGCTACATGTGATACCATGTATGTCGTCATATTGAACAAGCTAATATAATCAATAGTGCATGTGTGAGATAAGCTACATGTAATACCATGTATGACGTCATACTAAACAAACTAATATAATCAAAAGTACATGTGTGAGATGAGCTACATATAATACCATGGATGACGTCCTATTGAACAAGCTAATATAATCAATAGTGTACATTGGAAATAAGCTACATGCAATACCATGTATAACGTCATACTGAACAAACTAATATAATCAATAGTGCATGTGTGAAATAAGCTACATATAATACCATGTATGTCGTCATACTGAACAAGCTAATATAATAAATAGTGCATGCGTGAGACAAGCTACATGTAATACCATGTATGTCATTATATTGAACAAGCTAATTATAATCAATAGTGTATGTATGAGATAAGCTACATGTCATACCATGTATGTCATCATATTGAACAAGCTTATATAATAAATAGTGTATGTGTGAGATAAGCTGCATGATACCATGTATGTTATCATACTGAACAAGCTAATATAATCAATAGTGTATGTGTGAGATAAACTACATGTTATACCATGTATGTCATAATATTGAACAAGATAATACCATTGATGGTGTGTGTGATAAGCTACAAGTTATACCATGTTAATCGTCATGTGGAACTATCTCATATTACGTTTAGAGTATATGTGTGATAATCTAATATTTATTATCCATCTAAAATAGCTCTACCAATGAGGTTCGATTTGTACCACGTGACTGCAGACAAAAAATCGTTATCGTATGCATCAAACAGGGAGAATCCCGAAAATTTGATTACTAGTATTGTTTTCGTATTTGATTGCTCGACAGTCCCGAAAATCGGTAATAACTTCGTATTTGATGTAAGGGATCAGTTAAAATGTAAATGAAGAAAGCTCACTTGTCATCTTGAGTTCCTTTGACTTATCGCAATGTGGGCCATAATTCTGCCTAAAGTCAAACTAGGGTTATCCCACTTGGTCCTTGATTCCCTTTGGTGATAGTGAACACATACCTCTATTTTAATTAATGTGTGTCAAGTGGTTACTGAGATATGAGCATGACTGAAAACTGTAACTAAAATGAAAATGAAGTTAGCCCCTTGTCCTCTTGGGTTCCTTTGATGTAATGAAGTCACGTATGAAGTTGCATTGATGTACGGTATGGATAGCAACCCATGCTTAAAATATTTCCTTTTTTTACAGTACAAAGGGCTATAATTCTGCCTAAAATCAAAATAAAGTTATCCCACTCGGTCCCTTGGTTTTCTTTTCTCTATTGGAGTGAATATACGTTTGATGTTTCATTGATGTACATGTAGTTTTTATCGTGATATGAGCACGACTAAAATTTTAACGGAATTATGCTGTTAGTATACAAGCGGCAAACTCTGCTTAAAATCAAAATGGAATTATTCCACTTGGGCCCTTAAATCCCCTTTATGGAAGTCAACACAAACATTATTTTAATTGATGTTTGTGAAGTGGTTACTGAGATATAAGCATGACTAACGAATTTAACTTAAAAGCCACTGCCGAAGTCACCGCCTACACAGAGAATTAACTTAAAAGCCACCGCCGAAGTCACAACCCACAGGCGATTAACTTAAAAGCCACCGCCGAAGTCACCACCTACAAAGGGAGTTAACTTAAAAGCCACTGCCAAAGCCACCAACTATGCAGGGCTGAGTACAATAGCTCCCCCATTTTCAAAAGACGAGTGACTACCTACCAACACATTTTCCATTGAAAGTGAATCGGGTTTAGGCAAACAAATTAGTTATAATTTTCGCCTAAGTGCTTTGTGCACACAGACTGTGGTTTTGTTCTAGTGAGTATAAAGAATGTTGCAGACACTATTTAAAGAAGTCTTCTTTACCTGTTACTCTCACTCCAGTATATATCGGCGGCTGATGTTCCGTTGTTGGTATACGTCGGGTGGATCGTCCCTCCATTAGTAGATGTTGCATGGGTTGCCCCTCTGTGGAGCGCGTGGTCCAGTGGTAGAGCACCGAACTCATGATCGGAGGGTCGTGGGTTCGATCCTCCGCTACGGCTATGTGTAGTGTCCTTGAGCAAGACACTTTTTCCGCATATGCTTTGTACTGGTTCTACCCAGGAAGACTTCGAGCGTGATTTGTCTAAGTCGTAAGAACTTGTTTCACAATCGAAGTAAAATAAATAAGTTTAAACTATACCTTTGGTAGGCTGGCCCTCTGTTTGTTTATAATGGGTGGGTAGTCCCTCCATTGGTATATGTTGGATAGGTTGTCCCTCTGTTTGTATATGTTCAGTGGGTTGTCCTTTTGTTTGAATAGGTTGGATAGGTTGTGCATATGTTGATTTTGGTTTGACAGGTTGTTGATATCTTGGCAAAGGTTGGTTGGAGTGTTGATGTGAGACTGACTGTGTGGCTACCACTGGGTATGGTGATCTGGCTCTGGGCCCAGTCTGACCATCAACTCTGGTAGCTACACCTTGACAAAAGAAATAATGAATTGTTGTTACTATAATGTGTACTTTATCAGTGCTATCAATATTTAAACAACCTGATCATTACATACATGTATGTTCAATAAAGTTCAATGATAGTATTTCCATATGTAATCTATACAAAAAAATGATGTAGATCTAAACTGCAGATTTTCATTTTAGTATCCTGACCTACCATAAAACATATACATGTATCATTATAAACAAATCCTGATAGGGTAGCTATTGAAGTTGCAGCACTTAATGTTGCTTAAGAAAATCTGATATTTGACGATTTATATTTTACTTACTTTATCATTTTTTCTACCTGATATGCATATTGAAACTATTACGTAGAATCAATTGGTCCTTTGTACATAGGACAGGTCATTTTGACTGCAGAATCATAATTCAAAATTTAAGTTAAGTACTGCTAAAATTGATACTGTATGCATTCAAAATATCAAGTCGTTTACATGAGTGTGTACTAATATTTCATATAGCTGTTAAAATGATAACTAGAAAGTTCTTGGCGAGGAGAAATGTTAACAATTTCATCTCAGGTAGTTTGAGAGAAAAGCATATTTGTGATAGAATAAGCAATAACTCTGGAGAAAGAGAGGACGAATTTCGTGTAATAATTAATGAAAGGTGCCTATTATGATAACTTAAGAAATACTGATATAACATTTAAGACATTGAGTCTCGATGTTTGTTAATTTATATGTGGGTTTTTCTTCTCTTTTTTATTTCTGATTTTGTCTTTATCCTTTTGGCACACTGTCGTATTACTATATTTCTTGTGTATATTTGTATTATGGGCCGTAGGCCTAAATTAATTGAATAAACTATTGTTATTGTCAAATAATGTGTTCAAACCCCATCAGATTTTCTTATCTCTTTATCATCACAGAGAAGAGGAGAACTTTAATTAATGCAGCTACTCAATAAGCAATATCCATTATCAAAACCCTTGCATAATCACAAAGTGTCAATGGTAACTGAGGCCTTTAGACAGAAAGACCTTAAAGGCCCAATGCCGGTAGATGCTACACACAGTATTATAGGCGGGGCTTATCACAAGCAGCCGACAACTTTACTACAGTTATTTGATAATACTCATGTCCAACATAACTACCAGCATAGCCATAGAAGATACTGCCTGTTGCAAGTTGTTCTAAACAACAATGTGTATTGTATGTGCGGGTTCCTCAGTATTATGGTTCCCCAGACTTAGATTGCAATGGCCATCTTATCTGCATGCATAATAAACAAATTTGCTAATTAGGTACGTCCAATTTACAGTTTCATACTGGGATACATATAACACATCTCTGGTCATGATCACAGAGATAAAGTGAAATTATTTGGGTCAAGTTCTATGGATTTGTACATTATTTACCTAGAGAGAATAAAAGTTATTGATGAAAAATAGTTTATCTTATTTATTATGGACGTATATCAAACAGGCATACATGTTGTAATGAATTGTAAATAAATTGCTTGGACACAAGTAAAAGGCAAACAATTATTTGTGAGACAAAACATACAAAGATTGAAAAATAAAGAAACCCCTTTGACATAATAGAATGACCCATTCCATTTAGGTTCACAATTTCCCTGACAAAACTTACAAATTGAAGAAAATCGTGGAAATACTTTGAAGGTTTCGAGGGAACATTTTTGTATATTATTTCATTTATCTAATTATAATGAGTGTGATTTTGAGGATCATTTAGTTACATTAGACTGGTCGATTAATGTTGATGAAAATAACTATAGTTAGACACAGAACATAAAGGAATATTTATTGTCAGATGGCAATCAGGACAAAATAGAAGCACAGATTGGGAAAATGATGACGTGATTATGATGTTGATGATGACGATAAAAATAAATACATTCCTATAGAACAGTTATGGATATTGTTTTCATGTCCGTTTATTTCAACATCAGTTTTGTCTAAGTGAATTTTCATTTCCTAATCAAAGAAACAGTCATTTACCAAAACGTAGATACAGAAAATACTGGAATATGTTTACAAATGTAGGAGTTTGGTTCCTACTTCATTATGTAGAAAAAAAGCAAAGAATATTAAACCAACCAAGATTTAAATTATGCCAAGTTTTGTTTTGAACCTAGTACATGGTTCATACACAAACATCCAAGGCCACCTCTATAGCACTAAGTGTTTTTAATTGAAGGCTGTGACATAAGAACTGTATAAACAATAAAATGACATTCATTTGCTAAAACACAAAACTAAAAGTTATTTCCAAAAGGAAGCTATTGTGAATTATGGGATTTAAAGCAATGATCAGCCAAGGTAAGTGTGAATTGTAACTTATTTGCATCCAAATAAAAAAGCAAGTATGCATGTATCTGAGATAAGCCGTAAACTACAATGTATAATCATTTGTTTATATATGAAAAGGGCAGAAATATTATGAAGATTGATCTTCCTTAACATGTAATTCACAAACTGAAAGTCAAACACATTATTCTACTCTGAGATATCAAACACTGCATGGCTCCTCACAAGTGGGTTATACACATCTCAAAGCAAGTGTTGCTGTTTACACCACGTGACAAGGGTCAAACGGGGTCAAAATTAAAATATTTAGCAAATTTTCCTTGATATTTCAATTTTGTAAGGACTACTACTCCTTTATTTCAGGGAGCTTTTGTGAATAAAGGGCATTTTTATATAGACAAAATATGTCCCTACAAATGCACTTCTTTTTGAAAATAATGACAAATTTGTTACTATGTTTTACAGAAAAACATCTCCCAATTCAACATTGTTACAAAAAAGAGCCACCATTTGAAATTAGGCTCCTCCCATTTCTTTTTATAGGAAAGTTTGAGGTTTAAGATAATAACGTTAGGAAAGTGTTTCACAAGATTAGTTAAAGTACATTGTATAGCAATGTTATTTAGCGAGGAACAAAACAAAGTCTGTGTTGACAACAAACAAAAGGCCTTTAATACTATATTGTTCAATTTGTTCTAATTTGACTGATTCAATGATTTCCCTAAATAACAACCAAAGCTTCATTTTCATGTTAAATGCGACTTTCTTAAAGCAACAGTTAAGATTTTTTGTTTCTCTTGTAATCTGTTTTCAACGAAGATGTAATCGACCGCTGACTTGGGAGCGTCATTAAAAGTCATATACAACAAAATATCTACTGAAAACTAAAGTTCTTTGGACAAAAATCTAAATTAGTAACAGTGACACGCTTTACATCATGTAAAGATCTGGACACCAAATTTCATAGAAATACTACAAATGAAATTGTTTACAGTGACCTTGACCATGACATCAATTATTTCAAAACCAATCCTAAACTTGGGAGTCCTGGACCTATATACAAAATTTCATTTAAACATCTTTAAAAACGTATATCATTTTTTCTTCAAACTTTTCAAACATGTCACATCCATATATACTCCCGAGCTGATATTGTTTAAAGGATATACAATCATGCACATGTGTGTCTAAAATAATATTTTGAAAAGGAACGTGACCTATGCTCCTTTACTGGATCAATATAGAGTTTCTAATAAGAAAGTGCAGCATATTTGGTGACAAAAACAGTGGTGTTATACAAATATGCGTTAACAAAAGTGTGTGTACATAAAAAGTATAAGCTTAAAGTATATTTTATTTTGTAATTATAATCTAACATTGTCATTAAATTGGTAATACTGACAATGTTAAGCATGTTGCCAGGTAAATGTCACTTTGCGTGACCCGGTGCAGCTTACATTGTTTCGAAAATTGTCGTTATACAGTATGTTGTAGTTTTAGTATTTCTTAAAACAATTATTTTAATCAGTATTTTTTATCAAAGTCATAATTCTGGTTCAAGAACTCTTCCAAACTTTCATATTCTGGTCAAGATTGGTCATGATCCTACAAATATTACAGGTGCTACAGTGTAAACAAATCAAATATTAGCTTTCAATGGAGTCAGTTGAAATGCTTGTCCAAGCCTTAATGATACTAACATTCTAACCACATTTGGTCTGGATGGCATCAGAGTTAAAGGGAATACATAATTAACAAGTAAATAATCATCACTTTTCATTGACTTAAAAGACACGACTCTACTGTGTTTGGTTCATTAAAACAAAAAAATATTTAAGCAATTAACTATAATATCAAGTCGAAGTTAACACCAGGGAAATAACTCGTAACAGTATAGATTAATAGCTCTCCCTTTTTTCTCAAGAAGACAAACTAAAAATGTTATCAAGCTCCTTTCTTTATGATTTTAAACATGTCCAAGATATGAACTTACGTGGTTTTTTAGATTCTTCTTGTTTTATCTTATTCTCCGCACCGTTGAGATGGTCAGCTAGATGACCCTGATGTGTATCATTCAAACACTTTTTAAAGATTTTGTATCCATCAGGACCTTTGCTCATTACCTTTTCAATGATTGCCCTGTTCTTGTCCGAAGTCTTTCTTGTCTCCTAGAAATGTGGTTTTAACAGTTAGTGAGATATTAAGGACAATATTCAGAATATTCAGAATGTAAGAAATCAAATGTGCAATTAAAAATTCTTATGAAATAATTGCTGCAATTTGCCAAATAATTCTGCACTTGTCTTCTGTTCAAAAGAATATTTCATTTTAAAACTATTGTTCCGATTTCCCTCAAGCCCTCCTGTTTCCTAACAACCACATGTTAAATTTTTTATCACATCAACAACAAAGTTATCAAAAACCGTTTGCAGCAGTATGGAAGAGATTGTATGAATACCCATTATCCCAATATCTCAGATTTTCCGAGATGTGGTTAAAACCCCATCAAGTGTAGAATACATTACAATCTTACTTAAATATTCATAATTTTCTTTTACTGCAGTTAAAAACCTTACCTGCTTGCATAATATTACTACTATTAGGATTATTATAAGTAATTTACAATTTCATTTGACATCTAATCTACGAGATACAAAATCATGTATTTAAACAAGGTTTTATATTTCAGTAGAGCGTGAGGTCTAGTGAAAGAACATCGAACCCAGGATCAGAAGATTGTAGGTTATGTGTGATATCCTTGAGCAAGACACTTTATCTGTATATGCTTAGTACTGGTTCTACCCAGGAACACTTCGAGCAATATTTGCCTAAATTGTAAAAACTTGTTTCACAATCGAAGTAGAATTAATAAATTTAAACTATATTTAAGTAATGAGATTTTGTTTTGGAGCAGTGACTGAAGTAACCTTCTCCCCGCTTTTAAAAATAATGGGTATATCTACTTCCATTTTTTTAAAACTACGGGGTATTTAGCTAAACCATGAAGGTAGAATAACCCAAAATTAACTTTATCTGGCAACGGATATGCTTCTAATTCATATATTTTCTTACATACTAAACACTACTTACTATTTTTTTAATTTAACATTTCATAAATATTCTGCCACAGTCTCTTTAAAGACATCATATAATATCTTACACCATTGTTGTGATATATATTTTGTACATCAAAACATAGCATTTCAACATTTTTTATCTTTAGGGTGTATGGTAGAAATATCCATACCCAGTTATACACATGGATATCATGTCCGGTATGCAAGAAGATGGTGACAGCTTTTTAACATGAACTTTATTTTTTAAGAACAACATGCAACTGACTAATATGCTTTTATTTTTATGCAACATCTTGAAAACTGACTTAACCAGTACAGGTATCTAACTATATCTAAGAAAAGACTAAACGAAATACTCAAACACAACTTATATTTCAGTTCTCAACTATAAAGCGGGGCCCGATTAGCTCAGTCGGTTACGCGTCTGACTATCAATCCAGGAGTCGTGAGTTTGAATCCCCCGCCCGGCAACAGTCTCCATGATGATTGATATACGACATTGTGTCTAATTATCATTCGTCAATCACCACTGATTCAAGTGGGAAAGTTATCAGTTACTTATGGAGACGGGGTGTGCTCGAGTACTGGTTAATCCCAGGAAACAGTTGTTAGGTTAACTGATCGTCTGTTAGCCCTCGGTGGCATAAAAATGACGCTAAATATTCAATCAATCAATCAACTATAAAGGTTATATTAATTTTTTTTCATATATGCTCCGGAGGTAAGAAAGACAATAGGGCCTTTAGAAGAAAAAGAATGAAAAGTAGAAACAGTTAAAAGTAGCATATAAAATCACTTCTTTTTGCTGAAGGTCTATACTATCAGTGTTATTGACAGTAATTTACAGTAGGCAGTACCTGTATGTCACGTATGACAGTGCGGGGAAGGAATCCTATCTCGATGAATCTGTCTAGTATAGGCTGTGGATCTAAATCTTCCACCAATCTTGTAAAGGAGCACCGCAATGCTGACTTATACAGATCTGCTGAAGATAAAATATTGCAGTATACATATACTAGTACGTGAACATGTATTTTTTTATATTATGTTTTCAATATTAAAACTACATATATTTATCAGTGAATTATTTTTGATAATGTCAATGTTTAAAGGCAGTATGTCAGGTTTCTTAAATTTTAGCCGAGCTTTATGACAAAATAATATCTCATGCTTGTGTAGGCGTGATCATATTTGCAGTCCTGATCACGGCCAAAATAGTCATACGCAAGATGGGTAACTTTTCTAATTTCATTTTTTTCATGTATTTATATATGCAACAAATTAAGCAATAAAAGTATATGGTGGACAATGTTTTATGTCATTATTAAAACTGTTGCATAAAATAAATCAAACTCTACAATAAAAGAATATTTATAAAAGCCCAGCTACCAGTATTATTGGTACTTTGAACTTTTAGAGCTTGCATAGATAATTTTATACTCAACAAGACCTTTTTGCCGAAAGGTTATCTACTAAAACATATTAAAATAATAAACTGAAAAGTGATTTTCAAATTTGGCCTTTTAGGCCGTGAGCTAAGACCCAAAATTTAACAAATTGGTACCAATCAGACTTGCAAATTGCTTTACTATTTTTTTAATAGATACATGTCTGTGGTATAAGAAAAAGTCAGGGGGCCACCTCTGAGGCACAGCTTAGTGTCTGATTTTAGTGAGTTTCTATGGTAACTGTAATTTCATTAAAATCATTACAAATAATTTCTTATTTTTTGGTATACAAAACAGTTGCATTAGTGCAGTGAATAGTTGTTATATGTGTTATCCAATGGTGTTTAAACAAGAGCAGATGTGTTCTTCTAATATAAAATACCACATTAAGCAATTATTTTGTGATCATTTTGTATTTTTACGTTACAATTACATTTGACGTTACTTTTTAGAAGTAATATTGATTTCCGATATTTCTATTGAAATCCCTTCCTAGATTTGTTTATAAATTATTAATTTAACACAAGCAAAAATACGTAATAAAACACAACTGTATCAGAAAAGTTTAAAATATGTAATTTATTATTAGTAGTAATTTCTTATAAACAATATTTACGTTACATTTATCTGATAAAAACAGTTATATAATCGTTCCAAAAATCATCTTAAAATATCGGATCAAATTCCTTCAGGCTTTGATTCATATTAACACCTATATGGTTTCTTCTCGTCCTAATGCTTTTATAAAATGTTCTGTGGACACATGTTAGTACTATACAAACACATTTTTATAACTTTATATAACATAAAATACGTTTCAAAAATGTGAAATGTAACGTTTACAAGTAGTATTTATTCACTTCTTTAAAATTTAATTATCAAGTTTAAATTGGATCAGATCAAATTCCTGCAGGCTTTGATTCATATTAACACCCAAATGGTATCGTCTCGTTCTGATGTTTTTATAAATGTTCTGTGGACATATGTTAGTACAATACAAACACATTTTTATAATTTTATATAACATAAAATACGTTACAAAATATGAAACGTAACATTAACAACTAGTATTATTCATTTTTTTTAAATATAATTACCAAGCTTAAATTGATCATATGAACTGTAATTTAAATCATGCAAGCCTGCTAATGACTTCCATATAACATAATAAGAATGACGATACATATAGGTACACTCGCAAAATAGGGAATGTTTTTTTAGGAATATTTTACACAAAACAAACTTCTGTTTCAAGTCATTTTGAACTCCAAAGTAACATGTATATTTTATACTGTAATAAAACACTATGTGTACTTAATCCATTCTGTACATTTCCGTTGCTACAAGAAGAAGTTGGATAGGGTACATGTCATCATTACTGCCATTCTCTCCAGCAGAGCTTTCTTTATGTTCCATATCAAAACTCTTACTCGAATTTTGCAGACGGGTGAGCATTTTAATGCATTTAACAGAAAATGACATGTTGGTAATTTACATTATCTAGCGTACTTGCAGGAGACATGAATTCTATAACAACCTGTGTAGCAGAATATCACTTCATCCTTTAGCTTCCAACTAACCATCTTCCATGAACCATCCGTGATCTTTGGACTTGAATTTCAGTAAAGTTTATTAGGCTTCTACGCCAGATGTCTGATAATTTGCTCGCAATGAGTGGAGATATAATGTGCCTTCACAGGGTGGAAGTTTTCCTGATTCAACACTAATATATTAAACCCAAAACATCTTGTTGCACAAGCTATTCACTTTAGTATCAGTAACCTTTGAAGCATATATCCTACATTTGATATCTTGGAGAGATGCAATCAGCTCGAAAAGTTGTACAATCCATTCTTCACTTAACTTTAACATAGCTGATTAGAATACACTGGACTTCTTAACAAATCTAATTGAAGACACCTTTCCATGACCATTGAAGGCACACACTGGGTCACATTTGGTAAATGCTTGAAAAACTTCCATTATCACTAAGAGAGTTTCCATATATCTCTGTATCGCTGTCTATTCGTGGGTTACATCTGATAAATATATGCTCGATCTCCCTGTTAAGTGCCAGACATAGTATAACACATCTTCTGATTCAATGGCAATAGAGTTAAAGTGTTGACTGGCATGTAGCAGCATTTAGCAGCATGCGAGTTTCAGTTTTTCGTGTGAAGATGCCGGCTCTTCCACATGACATCCAGTATCATGCGTTAGTTTATAACATTTGTTTTCTGATGTTGTAAACATCTCTTTGTCACCTAGAACGGCTAGGTAGTACGGGACCTTCGAAGTATCAACAAGAAAATTGGTAAATGCTGTATTGCCTTCTGGAAAACCTTAGAGGCATCTCTATTGCTGAATTGGTTGTCCTCTATTGATATTTCAGATCCACAATCCACTACCCGAGCTTTTATTATTCATCTCTGCATTATAGTTTACATCAAATACTACACTGCATTGCAGTATCAAATGTGCTTTTGGACAGATCTCCAAACGTTAGGTTCTCAACACTTATTTTGTTGACAATCATCATAGCATCAATAACACATACTGGTCTATGTTGGACATGTTCCTTGCAAGTGCAGATTTATTTGTTTTCTTGAGGATACCATGACAGTTAGCCAATGCTAAGGTTAATGGTCCTGGTGTATTTTGTAGTACTGCCTTCACAACCAGCTAGATGCTACCAAACCACGTATTTAAGTAACTGGTTGTCAACCTCGCGAATGCATTCTTTACAAAATATTTTAATTTGTTTTCTGAACGCTACCGAATATATTTAGGTGTTTCCTTCGCAATATGTCGTAAAACTAATCATATGGATTTTCTTTCAAAAGATTGTATTTTTGATATGTTAAAGCATATATAAAGCATTCTCTTCGCTTTCCTTATCACTTAAAATATCATTACAATGGCAGTAGATATTTCTGTAGCTGTTGATAAAAGAGCACAACCATTTATTCTCAAGTATATTTCTTGGTCTAAATTGTCATCCTTTTGAATGATCTGTGCTTCAAGATCAACATGGATAAGTCTTAAATTAGCTAGTAGGATTGCTTTTCGTCCATACATCTGTCTGTCTGTCCGCATGTCCGAATGGGTATTTAAATGCCTATGGTTTAGGTAGGATAAGTTTTTTTGACAGTTGAAAAATAGATGAAAAAAAATTGCAACTGTTTCTAATCACTTACAAGATGCTTTTATATGGCTAAAGATCACTTAAATACCTATTAGCTCGAATGTCTGTCAACAATTTCTATAAATCACTCCTCAGATACTGCTCGATAGGTTTTCACCAAATTTTAAGTGAAGCATTCTTTCGCGAAGTTTGTTCAAATCAAGACCCTGGTGGCAAGACTGGACTCATCCCAGAGGCTTATCAGTTGTTTTCTTATTCAAAATTTCAACAATTTTCTTCATGGAAAGTGCAATACCTGGCTTTGATTTTTGCAATAAGTATCTCACAGGTTTATTTATGCCATGATCATAGGCTCTGGCCACGAGACGTCTTAATTTAACAAAGTTTCAATAACCGACCAGCCAAATTCGTTTTTAATCAGTAAAGATATCCCTATGAAAAGAGGTTTCAAGTTTGTTCAAATGAAAGGTTTAGGGCTCATTGGTGCCCCAGAAAATGGAATTATGTTGATCATCTTAAGAGCTGGATTATTGTTTAATCATAACAATTGGGACGACTGTGTCCTTTAACCCTTATCCTGCTATGGACGTTTGGTTTTATTAGAATATACACTCTGTAGTTTAAGGATTGAGTGCATATATCTTTACCCTGCTATAAAAATGTATTTCTTTAAATAGCATAATCAATTAAATACAGACCAGGGATTGGCATGCATGCAGCAAAATATAACCAACGAAAGTGTTGATATTTTTACATGTTAGTTAGATACTCATGGAGCTGAATGTTTTTCTGATCTATTTTTGGAATTATATCTTATTCATCTTGAGAACTCTATTGTTTAGTAATAACGGTTGGAACTGGGTCCTATAACAGTGATCCATAAAGTTTCAGCAGGGGTATAAAAAGGGATGGAATTGTGGATTTTCAAAAGTATCATCTTCAGATCTTGAGCATTGTTAAGTCATACTAATTGAGACTGGGTCCTTTAAAGAGGAATGCATATCAATAAAGGACCAGCAGGGGTAGAAGAGAAAGAATTAATGTTGTATGGTGTTAAGTGTCCCTTTCAAAATTGTTTCAGTCATATCGAGATGGTGTCTACTTGAATCAGACAATATTCTAAGCGTTGTCACACTGAAATATCATGTCACAGACATATGGTATGATACCCACTCAGTCATTGATACTGACAACAGGTCGACCAGACTTATTCTCTAAGTGATGAGCACCAAATGAGGAATATTCTAGTACCATTTTAAATCTTTGGTGCGACCCAACCCGGGATCGATCCCATGACCTACCACATGCGAGGCAGACGCTCTATCGCTAGACTACTACTTCGATTAGAAAAAATGAAAATGTGAATTTCAAAAAGCTTCAACTCAAGAACGTAGGTCAAATGTTTTCATATTTCCTATAAATTAACACTATGATAGAGTTTTCTTTATTCTAATAAATGGACAGGGGTCTACCGAGGCCTTGTATTAAAACACTTCTACAGTAAATATGAGAATGCTATAGGTAAATATGGCTTTTTTAAATCTTCTGCAAGTGATATGTTGTATGTCAATTGGTTGATAGTCCTTTATCAAGATTGTTCAAACCGGGTTGCTGGAGTGAAATTAAGGGCTTCCACAGAGGTTAACTTTTACAAAGTGTTAATAAGCATAATGTATGGAGTTTTAATATTTTACATCTAGTATTGTCTGGTAGCCCTGTATAAAATTTGATCAATCTGGACCCCTTTTGTCAAATTTGTGGCCTCCACAGGGGTCAATCCTTTACTCAGGTGATCGACTTACATGGGCTTCTTGTTTAAAACAAATGTATAAATATTTCAAGTTTGTATTTTCATCAATTTTTAGTGTTCATGAATTAATTTCGTTAGAAATAAATGTTAAACATGATTAACCAATATATGCATATGAATTATGACTAATTGTCAAATTGTGTAAATATTGTCCGATTTACCCCACCCACTTTGATTTTGCTGTAATTCACAAAACAAAAGAGTTTAACACCTAATTTTGATAAAATCTATAGTTCCTTTTTAACCTTATATCATATCTGATTAAAATATTATGACATATACCATCTAACATATAAAAAACATAAACTTTATACAATTTTAATGCAAAAATGTGTTCTTGGTGATGATTTTTTTAATTTTTAATAACAAAAATCCATTTATTTTTCAACAGAGTGTGTTTTAATGAAGAACATTACAATTATCATACATTAATGTGATAAGAAACCTAAAACACATACATTTATGCAGTTAAAATTGAAAATCGGGTGTATATTATAAATAATGACATTTTTTAAGAAATTGGCAGCCATTTTGGAAGCCATTTTGGAATTGCTCATTTTCAGACATTAAGCTGTGCCCGAGATATGGCCCCCAAGATTTTTTTTGGTGTAGAGATATATATATTTCAAAAAATCATAGGGGGAATTTGCCAGAAAAATGGTACCAATTTTTTGTTTAGCTCACGGCCTATTTGCACCAAGGTCAGACTAACTGTCAAGCTAAAAACTACAATGTATTTTATGATGTATCCATTTTAGTCCTTACTTCGGTTTGGTTTTAAGTTTATCCTTCTTATTGGTTATATGTACCTGAATTACATTAATCTTAAAAAGAGCTGGAATGACAAGATGATAGTCATCAAGAAGCGCATGCGTAATATTTATTTTTAGAATTGCAATTTTATTTCGATATCACCACTCCGATTAAAATATTGTGCGTGTTTTTTTGGTCACGTCTAAGACGTTTTGTGAAATTTAAAATTTCATCATTTTTATTTAATCCATAAATGATAGTTTGATACTTACTTTAAAAAAATTTAGGCGGAATCCCCAACTGAAAGGGATAATTTATATCAACAATGCGGGATCAGTCTAACGTTTAACCCTTTTGCCCTTCTGGTCTAGTAAGGCATTTGAATCTTACTTGAACCAAATATTATTTGCCAGGACTAAATGATGCTTTAGGTCTCAAACTTATTAAAATAATACGTATGAAACAAGAGCTGTCGATAACACAGTGGGCTTGACTATTAGAATATTTGTCACAAAAGTACAGATTTTATTGAGACTGATTACAAATCCAAGCAAACAATAGATATCTAATTCACTAAATTCAGTAGGTCTCATAACTGCAGTTTTCAATCCAATACATGCAATGGCCGCTGAGTTATACAATGTATAACTCAAACAAAGGCTATAATTTGCAAAATAACTCTTGCAGGAGTTATCCACCCATTAATGTAGTTGGTTCCATGGCTACAAAGCCATGCATTAATGTTCAATCCATTGAGTGTTGGAATCGATGGTACCTTCACGTAAAACTTTAACCAAAATTTCTCAGTCAAAGAACGGCCATAATTTTCATTATATTCATGCAAAAGTTATCTCACTCAGTCATTTTAGTAGGATTGATGACTAGGAAGACTTGTATGGAGTTTTAATCAAATACATCGAGCGGTCACTGAGATAAAGACTTGATGGTACTCACATGCAAAACTTTAACCAGAGTTTCTAAGTCGAATAATGGCAATAATTTTTATTATATTCATTCACGTGCTATCTGACTTAATTACTTTAGTACATTTGATGACTGTAACCAAATACATGAAATGGTTACTTTGATACGAACTCGATTGTACTTACACGCAGAGCTTTAACCATAATTTCTAAGTCAATTAAGGGCAATAATTTGCATTATATATAAGAGAGATCTAACTTCATTTAAGTTTGATGATTTGGAAGTTTTGTGTGAAGTTTCATCAAAATACATTAAGTAATTGTAAGATATGGACTTGATGCTACGTGCACACAAGACTTTAAGAACTTAAGAATGTCAAAGTCAAACAAGGGGAATACTTTTGTAATAAAGTCACCCAAGAGTTATCTAACTTAGAGTAGTAAATTTGATAACCGGGAATTCTTGTGTGAGATTTCAGTCAAATACATTAAATGGTTGGTAAGAAATGGACTTGATGGTACTTGCATGCAAAGTTTTAACCAGAGTGTTTAAGTAAAACCAGAGCAATAATTTGCATTATATTCAAGTGGGAGTTAGTTAACTTAGTTATTTTAGGTTTGATGACTGGGAAGTTTTGTGTAAAGTTTCAAGTCAATACATGTAATGGTTACTGAGACAGGGACTTGTATGCAAAACCAAGGTATGACGTTGATGTCAAAGCCCGGATGATAAGAATAGCTTTCTTTTTTCTTCAAATAATGAGAATGTAACATTTTCTCATTGTTTCCCTATGTAAAACTCAGTCTCCTTATAAAGTTTTCATAAACTACTACCCACTTGATTTGTTCGAACGATTGCGCATCTTATTTTATTTGGTATTTGTTATGCCTTACTTACTTCATTCACATCATACACATACAAATATGTTAAAGTGAATCATAACAATGCTTGCAATAAGGGAAACGATGTGTAAATGAGGCTAATGGTAAAGATATAACTATATATATGTAAGAAGTTTTACTCCCTTTAGTATCTATGTCAAATACAATAAATCACTTTAAAGTGACACATAACAATGCTTGTAAAAAGGGAATGGAAGTGTTAATGGTGTAAATATATAAAAAAATATCTGTTTGGAATTTTGCTCCCTATATAGATTTACACAGCTCTTGGCTATATGCATCTTGCTACATGAACCATCATATAAGGGAGGTAATTCTTAAATGAGACCTTTATTTTCAAATTGAAGATTTTCTTGTATAAATGGATGCGAAAACAAACAACTCTGTTTTCCATTGAATATTCCTATGTAAAATTAACAGTCCTTTATATAATACAGATCCCATTTACATTTATTTCCTTGATTTGTAGAATTTTCGATTTCTTGCTGATGTAATGATATTGTTTTTCCAATATGAATATACTTTAACAATAAAGAGGAAATTTTTGAAGACTAAACCTTTGCCGACCCATCGTGGTCCATTATGGAAATTTAATCTTACTTGAACCAAATTTTATGGTCCAGGACTAGATGCTAATTCAGGTCTCAAACCGATTAAATCATGAAAAACAAGAAAGTTTAATTTTCACATTGTATCCCTATGTAAAATACAATCTCCTTACAAGGTCTTAATAAATTATTAGCCACTTAATGTGTACACAGTTAAAATCAATTCTCATAGGGAAAAATCATATCAAATATCAACAAATTTGAATGCATTGACTCTAGAGCTACATATGTTACAGTTGGGCTAACATCTATTAAGCAGGGGATACAACCATTATCAAAATAGGTTAAAGTAAAACATAACAATGCTATATATAAGTTTTGCTCCCTGCATTAATTATGTCAAATACAATACATTATTTTAAAATGACACATAACAATGCTTATAAAAAGAAAATCGATGTGTATATCGGGCTAATGGTAAAGATATAATATATATACGTTAGGAGTATCCCTCCCTGTAGTAATTATGTCAAAATCAATAAATCACTTTAAAGAGACACATGTCAGTTTTGAAATCTGTTTTCCTACCTTAAATCTTCAAATAAACTCTTGTGAACATATTATAACAAGATACTAATTAGTATTAGTGAAATTGTGTTATCATCCAACAATAGTTAGGATTGCAAATTCCTCGGGGACTTATACTTTTATAATGAAATATCAAAATTTAGTGTTTAACATGGATTGTAAAACAAGTTCTTACAACTTTGACAAATCCTGCTTGAATTCTTCCTGAGTATAACCAGTACTTAGCATATGCGGTTAATCTGTCTTGCTCAAAGACACTACAAATATCCGTGACAGCGGATCAAACCAACGACCTACAAATCCATGGTCCAATGCTCTACCACCTTACCACGCGATCCACAAATAAAACAGGCTTTGTTGGTCTTAGAGCTATCAACACATTTAAACATAAAATAATGGCAGTGGTTGCATTCTATAATTTAATGTATACGAGATTTAAAATAACTAATGTAGCAGCTGTTATTTATTAGTTCAGCTACAAACGTTTCTTCTAATTCTAAGATGTTCAATGGAGGGTTAATGGACAAAAATATAGGAGAGAATGCCCCTGGAAAGATTTACCACACGTACTTACCTGGTTTAGACATTATTTCTGTTTTCAAGCATGAAGAAAGTCCAACTTCAGCAGCTTCATCATGGCAAGCAAACCATGTGTATCGTTATGCTTTTGGAATTAAAAATCTGGAACAAAAAAAGATATGCTAAGACTGCCACTCCAAGTTACATCATCTCCTTATCCCCACATGCTTTGTACTATTATTAACATAAATACTGCTTGCCACTGATTGGAAAGATAAATGCCGTCTGTCAAAATGAGAAAAAGCATAGAAAAAGTTTGATATTATAGGATTAACGAATACTTGCTAATAAAAGAGAACCATAGAGACATGTTTTCCGTTATAAGAGAAACATAAAGAATGCTTGTCATTATAGGAGAAGCATAGAGACAGTTTAATATTATAGGAGAAACATAAAGAATGCTTGTCATTATAGGAGAAGCATACAGACAGTTTAATATTATAGGAGAAACATAAAGACAGTTTGATATTATAGGAGAAGCATAGAGACAGTATGATATTATAGGAGAAACATCGAGACAGTTTGATATTATAGGAGAAGCATAGAGACAGTTTGATATTTTCGGAGAAGCATAGAGACAGTTTAATATTATAGGAGAAACACAGAGACAGTTTGATATTATAGGAGAAACATAGAGACAGTTTGATATTATAGTAGAAAAATAGAGACAGTTTGTCATTATTGGAGAAACATAGAGCCAGTTTAATATTATTGGAGAAACATAGAGACAGTTTGCCATTATAAGAGAAACATAGAGACAGTTTAATATTATAGGAGAAACATAACGAATGCTTTTCATTATAGGAGAAGCATAGAGACAGTTCGATATTATAGGAGAAACATAAAGAATGCTTGCCAATATTGGAGAAACATAAAGAATGCTTGCCAATATAGGAGAAACTTAGAGACATGTTTGCCGTTATAAGAGAAACATAATGAATGCTTGCCATTATAGGAGAATCATAGAGACCGTTTGTCATTATAGGAAAAGCATAGAGACAGTTTACCATTATTGGAGAAGTTTAAAGCATGCTTGCCATAATAGGA
Source organism: Panopea generosa (assembly GCA_029582155.1). NCBI lineage: Eukaryota > Metazoa > Mollusca > Bivalvia > Adapedonta > Hiatellidae > Panopea > Panopea generosa. Next base: position 14,129,656 of record CM055899.1, on the reverse strand, counting down.
GTTCTCAGCATAGGGACTGTTTGTCCCTAAAAGAGAAGCAGAGATACTTTTGCTATTATATGATAAACATAAAATTTGCTTGCCACTAAAGGAGCAGAATAGAATCTGCTTGCCATTATAAGAGAAGCAAAAAGGCATGTGGGGATGTGAACGCTTTGGTTGCGCAAATTTAAAGAAACTTTCCTTTGTTATTTTTGGACTACGAACACATGATTCAAGAAAGTCTGAGAATTTCAAATTGAGTTTGTGATTTGAAACAACTAACTCCAGCTGTAACTAAATTTCGTTAAATATTTATAAATATATTCACTTCATCATCGATAAAACTTTTTAGAAATTACTTGAAATATAAGATTTTTTGTTGAATAACAATAAATCCAAGTTTTATTTTGTAACAAATAGAATCTATTTATTGTAACATGTTTTAGTTAAATGTGTGAACACAGATCAACAGATTGTTCGTCGGCGTAGTATTTGTTACCGTAACTAGATATTACCATGTGGGTTTATATTAGGCTTAAATTTAATTTATTGTTTGTTTGCTACTTCCAGATTACCCACAAAAGTCCTGTCGGTCAGAAACTCTTTTTGACACCATCTCCCTCCGACCATTAGTGTTGTTCATTCAAATGTTCATATTCAAAATGTCTTATCCTGTCCGAATCAGGGTCCCCATCATAATGGCCTGCAAGCTGATAAAACTATTTAATGCAGAGTGTCTTGACTAAAATTCTATAAAAAGGATTTAACACTTACATCGACATTTTTCCCATAACACACTTTCATACTTGATTAATTCTTATCTCTATAGTTTTCCCCGAAACTCACTTGCATACTTGATAAACGCTAATTTCTATAGTTTTCCTAACACCAACATCCATACTTGATTTACACTAATCTCTATAGTTTTTCCCATAACCAACTTCTGTACTTGATTAACAATAATCTCTATAGTTTTAACCATAACAAACGTCCATACATGGTTATAATTATCTCTATAGTTTTCCCCATTACATCACTCCCATACTTGATTAACACTTATCTCTATAGTTTTCCCATCATACACTTCCATACTTCATTTACGATAATCTCTATAGTTTTTCCCAATCACACTACCATACTTGATTAACACTGATTTCTTTAGTTTTTCCATATCACACTTCCATACTTGGATGAACTTATCTCTATAGTTTTTCCCATAACCCACTTCCTTATTTGATTAACAATTATCTCTTTAGTTTTTCCCATAACTTACGTCCATACTTGATTAGCATTACATGTAATATCTGTAGTTTTTCCCATAACTCACTTCCATACTTTATTAACACTAATCTCTATAGATTTTCACATAACACACTTCCATACATGACTAACGCTAATCTCTTTGTTTTTTCCCATATCACACTTCCATACTTGATTAACGCTAATCTCCATATTTTTTCCCATTACACACTTCTATACTTGATTCTCACTTATCTCTATAGTCTTTCCCATAACTTACTTCTATATTTAATTAACACTGATCTCTACAGTTTTCTCCGTTACATCACGTCCATACTTGATTAACGCTAATCTCTATAGTTTTTCCCATAACCAACTTCTATACTTGATTAACACTTATCTTTATAGTTTTTCCAATAACCCACTTCCATACTTGATTAATAATAATCTCTATAGTTTTTCCCATAACAAACGTCCATACATGGTTAACAATCATCTCTTTAGTTTTTACCATAACAAACGTCCATACATGGTTAATAATTATCTCTATAGTTTTCCCCATTACATCACTCCCATACTTGATTAACACTAATCTCTAAAGTTTTCCAAAAAACACACTTCTATTCTTGATTAACACTTATCTCTATAGTTTTCCCGTAATACACTTCCATACTTCATTTACGATAATCTCTATAGTTTTTCCCAATCACACTTCTATACTTGATAAACACTTATATCTGTCATTTTTCCATATCACACTTCCATACTTGTATGAAATTATCTCTATAGTTTACCCTTAACCCACTTCCATATTTGATTAACAATTATCTCTTGAGTTTTTCCCATAACTTACGTCCATTCTTGATTAGCATTAATATCTGTAGTTTTTCCCATAACTCACTTCCATACTTTATTAACACTAATCTCTATAGTTTTTCACATAACACACTTCCATACATGACTATCGCTAATCTCTTTGTTTTTCCCATATCACACTACCATACTTGAATAACGCTAATCTCTATAATTTTTCCCATTACACACTTCTATACTTGATTCTCACTAATCTCTATAGTCTTTCCCATAACTTACCTTTATACTTAACACTGATCTCTACAGTTTTCTCCGTTACACCACGTCCATTCTTGATTAACGCTAATCTCTATAGTTTTCCCATTACTCACTTTTACATGTATACTTGATTAACACTGATCTCTATAGTTTTTTCTTATAACCCACTTCCATGCTTGACTAACGTTAATCTCTATAGTTTTTTCCCAAAACACACTTTTATACTTGATTCACACTAATATCTGTAGTTTTTCCAATAACACATATCCATACTTGATTAACACTAATCTCTAGAGTTTTCTTAACAACTCACTTTTATACTTGATTAACGCTAATCGTTATAGTTTTTCCCATAACTCACTTTTATACTTGATTAACACTAATATCTGTTGTTTTTCCAATAACACACTTTCATACTTGATTAACATTAATCTCTTTAGTTTTTCCCAAAACACACTTATATACGCCAGCATTTCTAACCTTCCCATCCGATTCACTCTTTACAGTGTCAGTAACAACACCATCACACCATTCATTTCTCGAAAGGTTCTTATCTTTCAGTAATACTACATTCCCATTTTTCACATTAGGGTGGTCAACAAACCACTTTCGCCGTCTTGGCAGATTCTGCAAGTATCTCTCCCGCCAGCGTTTCCAATATACGTCAGATAGCACTTGAACCTGTTTTAAATGTGCTTTATAAATCCTCACTCAAATCTTAATCTACAACACTTCCCTTCCCATTATATCTATGCATTTATTTTCAATATTCTTCTTTATCTTGATAAATAAGACATTGTCTCGAGATTGCAACCCTTCATCTTCTCTCAGCGCTAACTTTTATACGGCTTAAATATCGAATTCCCGTCCTTGTCCTTACCAATACTGCCCACTGCTCTCCAATCAAACTAAGGCTTAGTTATTTCAGAGTGGTCCTGTGGAATGTTATTACATACAAACACTGTTCTTAATGATAGTTCATATAACCCGTCTAAAGATTGTACTTTTAGCGAGTGAACTTTAGACCAGAGGATTGGTGTAAGGCCAATTCAGAATTAATTTCTGTCCGTCTATTTCAAGAGAGTCTAATGGAGGAAGACAACTATGATACAATGCTGAACACTCATGCGAAACTGATTTCATTGCAAAAGAATTGGAAGAATTTGAAAAGCAATTTGGAAAGCAAACTGAAAAGCAAGCAACTGAATTTTCCTTTCGTGCAAGTGATAACAACGTTTTCCGTAGCAAATTGACCAATTCAAAAGAAAATTCAGATCACAACTAAAGGCTTCAGTTCAACAAAGAGATCATCTATCTTTCTTATTGCAGAAAGTGAATAATGCATACTAGTTGCAGTGTGTTGAAATGGAATAAAAGATGGAGAAGAGGCACGAAACTTTGAGTCAGCCATAATAGCAGGAACATACAACTATTTGATCTAAAAAATCCTTACAAAATGGAAAAGGATTTCTACTGCCAGAAATACTGAAGTACAAAATGACACAAAAGACCGGACTTTATATCTATTAAGAGTCCATGGTACATGTAAGAATGCTTTAAGTGTGGTAGAAAAGGAAAATCATTTCATAATACCTTTTTAAACTTATTAAGCAACAATGTGCTGTAACAGTGTAAATATGAGTCTAAATTTACAGTGTTAAACTAAAGCAGTGAAGAGCTTTTATTCAGCATGTTTTTAAGAATTTCTTTTAAAACTTAATTTGATTTACTGATATTTTCTTTAAAATTTGAACAGTATCCAAATTTTCTCTCAATAACACTACTGACATGCCAATAAGTTCTCACATATATCAAATATCAACTATATTCTGAGATCAATAAAGTTTCCATTAACATTGTATCGTAAAATAATATACATGTATTACTAAAACGGATAATTTACTTGTAACTGTATAAAATACTATTTTAAATGTGTGTATCAAATGTGACGGATAAACAAAAAGAAAAACAATCTTTAGTAGAACCGCAAGGATTAACAAATGACTCATAGATATTTATGGCTGGAGTAAGTGATCAGTCGTATCAGAATATACAACAGCATCCAACCAATGGCGATATACCTTGGACCCCATTCATACTGAGAGATACCAGATTACAATACACTGCCCCGGCTCTGCCGCCCTATCCTCCGTCTGTGTACAGCAACGATGAGAACAGAATACAATTTGATCAACCCACGTATACACATTATAACATTGTGACAAGCTATGTGGGTTAATTGAGCAGTTAAACACACGATTATACTGCATTGAACAAAATGTTTGAAAACGTACACCAACGGAAAAAGATTCATGATTGGTGCGGGCAGACATATCACAACTTAAGGCTGACAATTCAAGAATTATATACAGTCTAACCCATGTATGTGATTTTTGATGACACCAAGTTCCTAAAAAACGAAAACAACACACTCAGATCAAATATGACCGATACTTTAACAAGAACAAGAAATTAAAAGAGCAGTTCCTCGAACTTCAATCGCGACCCATGAGTGAATTTTTTTTTTCCGAATTACCTGAGGAGACAAGATTGGATAAGCCAGAGAACTATTCAGATACCGTTAACAGTTCTTTAAGGACAACATGGAAGGCGACTTTGTCATTGACCCCGAAAAAAAAATATCAAATTCATTTTGACCGAGTGTACAGACTAAGAATACGTAACAAAAACGACTCCAGAGCAAAACCACGGCCCATAGTAGCCAAGTTCGAACGTATCCTGGACCATGCATATCTGCGTGAAATAGGACTTCTGCTTAACAAATCACAAATCGTCATCATAATGCGGGAGCAGTTTCAAGCGGATATTGAAGAACTGAAAATAACAATTAAACTCGAAATGCGCCAATGGATAGGTCAATATTACAAATTTAACCTATTCAGGAATAAACTCTGCTGCAATTGTCCAATTTTTATCACCGATATAACAAGTATGAAAATCTATGCAACGACCTACTTTAATACAATTGCGTGGCGATAACCAGAAATTCAATCACAGACGTAGAAGGCGTTACAGTCATAATGGTAACCAGGCAACCACGTCCAAATCATATCTTATCCATCTGCCACACATAAACTTTTCAACCCAAAATATATTTGACATCCGGCGAGACATGGACAAAGAGGATACCAAAACGTTCAACGCACAATCAATAAAAAAGCGCGCTCGATCCTTGACAGATGAGAAAATAGAAATTATGTAAATCAAACGTTCAATGACAAAAGTGGTTATATAAATTCGTGGTAAGAACGGAACACAGACTGTTACCTATCCTCATGTAAGAATGCCCTCCACTCCCAAGATGTGCGTCTCCTCAACCGAATCATCACAACTTTGAAGGCAACGACCCGGTTAATGATCTAACGGCCAATCGGCCGTCGCCACGTGTACGAGAAAGTTAAACCATCGCTCAGACAATTATAGACTAAACGATGAGAACTCAAACTGTACAAATAAAACAAACTACTGTCATTCACTGTTATCACTAAATGTATGCGGACTGGAAAGCAAAGCGTCAGTTGCTGAGCTTATCGCTATATGGGTATGATGTTAATGGCTTATCGTAAACAAAAATGAATCAATTTGAAACAATTGAGTTCAGTGGATTTAACTTGCATTAAAATGAATCGACCAGAAATTACACAAATAAGATCAGGTGGTATTGCTTTAGCTTACACACAATATTTATACAATTATATCACTGTTTTAAATACTAAAAAACTAATTCTATGGTTTGTTATATCGAAGCGTATCACGAAAAAATAGCGATTTTCTCTGCGTTATTGTATTATATCCATACCACCTAACGGAACAAAATACGCGGGCGAGGATCCTTTCTTTCAAATTGAAAGTGAAATACGGTTATTCTCTGATAAATATGACAAATTGATTTTGGAGATTATAAATTTAGGACGACAATTTTGTCCGACCCTTTACTTATTCATTCGTTATTTTTTTGACCATCAACGTGCATTGGAATATTAAATGATTATGACAATGAGACTTTGAAAATTCTAAAATATCGACAGAAAGGTCCAATAACGGCAAAACAGTGAATGCCTATCGGTACAAAATACTTGAAATTTGTTAAAACAATTGTATATATTAGTATTAATGGCAGATTCTCGAAAATTGGTAAATGCCCCAGTAAGGGTGTACGTACAATCGATTATTTTACGGTCAAAGAATTCTATACTTTATTTTGTGATTGTCATATTTATATATGTTTACGATTGTCAATTAACGGTAAGTGTGAATATGCAGGGGATGTTAACAGAACTATTAAAAAAGTATGGGAAAATTATTATTTTCAAAATATTAGTCAAAATAAAATAAAATAAATAAAATTTTACAAAATATTTCCGATTTAGCAATAACAGATAATTAAACCTCTAATGACATTAACAACATTGTTGATAATATCAATGACGTTTTCTTAAATATAGTTCTAAAACACTTTGGTTACATAAAAATTAAAAAAGAAACCTGAAGAAATTTCACTATCATCGTTGTTTTTGCCTAAACAGTAGAAAGGCAAGAAAACATTTTCACATAGCTAGATAAATGTACAAATTACGCAGCAACTATGCATAAATAATAAAATCATTAAGACAACATCAAACATTCTTAAGAAAAGTGTTTGATATTAAAGATAAAGATCAAAACAAATATTGGATTTTTTTTACTAAACAAGGTACTGAAAAAATGTTTCAAAAATACCAAAGCGAGCATCATAGACCGGGTAAGAAATTAACACATTGAAACCTTAACAAATTTATATACATATGCTTATCTATTTGAAGCTATTTAATGTTATTTTTGACACTGGATTCGTATGAGAAACTGTAAAAACATGACTGTCAAGCTGGTTGTAGAAAAAAAATTATTCAACTACAACTTTTTATGCTTGATTTATTAATGCAATTAGTAGACAATTCTAATATAAAGCTCTTATTTGCCTTCATTGGCATAAATAAAGATTTCGATACTATATGTAGAGCAGGACTATGACAAAAAATATAACAACATCAATGGCAAATGCATCAATCTAATCAAACGATGTATAATAATATTAAGTCATGTGTCTGTAAATAATATAAAATCAGAGTTCTTTTGTTGTAATACCGGTGTCACGTTAGATATATTTTTCATTGTGTTTTGAGGGAAATATAAGAGATTAAATCTTGGCATTTATTTCACAATATTTTGCCTCGATTTCGAAAAATCTAGTCGTCAATTTGCCAACATACAAATCTTTATATTCTTAACAGTTATACTAATTTTCTTTATAGAATAAACATTAGGGAAATTTTAAATAAAGGTTAACATGCTGAAGGAGTTTACGAGTGCTTTTTGATGAGTAATTTATGTTTAATTTGAAACCGTCAAGGCGTTACGTCATATTTACATATATTGATGGTGGACACTCTTTTCAGAACTTTTTTAATTTAAAGTTTTGAAATTAAACAAGGTGTTTTAAAATCAAATGTCGACTAAATTATTGAGTATATATAGATCAGAAAATCTAGTGCCCAGTAAGAAAAATCTATTGTATTATAAGAAATTTGAATGTCGTGGAAGGATGTTGAATATACATTTTATATAGATTAGAAAATGTAGTGCCTAGTAAGAAAAATCTATATTGAGTAAGGATGTAATGTAATCTAGTGAGAAAATCTAGTGTCGCATATGACAATATAGTGTCCTATAAGGAAATTGAATGTCGTGTAAGGATGTTGAGTATTGAGTGAGGAAATCTTTTGTCGCGTACGAAAATATAGTGTCATATAAGGAAATTGAATGTTGTGTAAGGATGTTGAGTATTGAGTGAGTAAATCTAGTGTTGCATATGCCAATATATTGTTTTATAAGGAAATTGAATATCATGAAAGGATGTTGAGTATACATGTATATAGATTGGGAAATCTGGTGCCCAGTATTAAAATCCATAGTCAAGTAAAGATGTTGTGTATCGAGTGAGAACTGTTATGTATGAAAATATAGTGTAAAAAAATGAAATTGAATGTTGTGTAAGGATGTTGAATATATATAGATTACGAAATCTAGTGCCCAGTAAGAAAAATCTATATTGACTGAGGATGTTGTGTATCGAAAAAATCTCGTGTTGCGTATAAAAATATAGTGTTATATAAGGAAATTGAATGTCTTATAAGGATAATGAATATCGAGTGAGAAAATCTGGTGTTGCATATAAAAATAAAGTGTCATATAAGGAAATTGAATGTCGTGTAAGGATGTTGAGTAATGAGTGAGAAAATGTAGTGCCGTGTATCAAAATATAGTTTCATATAAGGAAATTGAATATCGAGTGAGAAAATCTAGTGTTGCATATAAAAATAAAGTGTCATATAAGGCAATTGAATGTTGTGTAAGGATGTTGAGTAATGAGTAAGAAAATGTAGTGTCGGGTATCAAAATATAGTTTCATATAAGGAAATTGAATGTCGTGTAAGGATGTTGTGTATCGAATGAGAAAACCTAGTGTCGCGTATGAAAATAAAGTGTCATATAAGGAAATTGAATGTCATGTTATGATGTTGACTATCGGGTGAGAAAATCTAGTGCCACATATGAAAATATAGTGTCATATAAGGAAATTGAATGTTGTGTTATGATGTTGAGTTTCGAGTGAGAAATTCTAGTGTTGCATATGAAAATATAGTGTCATATAAGGAAACTGAATATCGTGTAAGGATGTTTTGTATTGAGTGAGAAAATGTAGTGTTGCGTATGAAAATTTACAGCCAACTAAGGAACTTGAATGTCGTGGAAGGATGTTGCGTATATATGGATTAGAAAATCTAGTGCACTGTAAGAAAAATCTAATATCGAGGAAGGATGCTGTGTATTGAGCAAAAGAATCTAGTGTCGCGTATGAAAATAAAGTGTCATATAAGGAAATTGAATGTCATGTAAGGATGTTGAGTATATATAGATAAGGAAATCTAGTGCCAAGTATTAAAATCTATAGTCCAGTAAAGATGTTGTGTATCGAGTGTGAAAATCTAGTGTTCCGTATAAAAATATAGTGTCAAATTAGAAAATTGGTACGAAACGTGTGCTTATCATGCAGTTGGTGCTTGCCTTGCGTAATTTTAATACCAAACACGTGTAATGTGCTTATCATGCAAGTTACACTTGTCTTGTATAATTTAGGTACAGACATGTGCTTATAATGCAATTGGTGTTTGTCTTGTGTAATTTAGGAACCAAACGCGTAGTCTCTATGCCGTTTGTGCTTTTCTTTTGTAAATTACGTTTTCAAGGTGTCTTTCTCATGCCGATTATGTTTTAATTGTGCAATTTTGGTACCAAACGTTTGTTTTTTCTTTTCGTTGGTGCTTATCACGTGCTTATCATGTAAGTAGCGCTTGTCTTATGTAATAAAGGTACCAAAAGTGTATTTATCATGCCCTTGATGCTTTGTGTTATTAAGGTACCAAACCTAAGCATATCATGCAGTTGGTGATTGCCTTGTGTAATTTAGGTACCAAACGTGTAGATCTGATGCCGATGGTGCCTGTCTTGTCTATTTTAGGTACCAAACATGTGCTTATCATGCAGTTGGTGCTTGTCTAGTGTAATTTAGGTACCAAACGCGTGGTTCTCATCCCGTTGGTACTTGTCGATTTTAATTAACCTACATAACGTGTGTTTGTCATTCCGTTTATGCTTTACTTGTAAAATAAGGACCAAACGTGTGCTTATCATGCAGTTTGAGCTTGTCTTATGTATTGTTAGTACTAAACGTGTGGTTCTCTTTCCGTTGGTGACTTTATTGTGTACTTTAGATACCAGATGTGTGGTTCTCAAGTAGTTGCTTCTTGTTTTGTGCTATTTTAGTACCAAACACGTTTTATCATGCTGGTAGCGCTTGTCTTATGTAAAAAAAAAGTACCAAACGTTTGAGTCTCATGTCATTGATGCATGTGCATAACAGTTGGTGATTGTCTCTGTCTTGTTTCTTTTAGGTATCAAACGTGTGTTTATCATGCAGTTGGTGCTTGTATAGTGTAATTTATGTACCAAAACGCCTGGTTCTCATGCCATTGGTGGTTGCCGTGTGTAATTTACATACATAACGTGTGGTTTCATGCCGCTTATACGTTATTTGTGTAAGTTTGAAACCAAACGTGTGCTTATCATGCAGTTTGTGCTTGTGTAGGTATCAAAACGAATGGTCTCTTGGAGTTGGTACTTGTCTTGTGTAATTTAAATTCCAAACACGTGCCACGTCTTTATCATGCAGGTAACACTCGTCTTGTATTCTTTATATGCCAAATCTTTGCTTATCAACCTGCTCTTGTCTTTTGTAATATAAATATCAAACGCGTAGTTGTCATGCCGTTGGTGATTGTTTTGGGTAATTAAAGTATCGAATTGGTGGTCATCATGCAATTTGTGCTTGTCTTGTGCAACTTATGTTATTAACATGTGTCTATATTGCAGGTAGCACTTGTCTTGTGTAAAAAAGATCTCAAACAGATGGTTGTCATGCAGGTACACATAGCCATAGTCTTATGTAACTTTACTACCAAACGCGTAGTTATCATGCCGTTGGTGATTATTTTGTCATGTGTAATTAAGATACCAAACGTGTGGTTACCCTACATAAGTATATTTTTGGGATTATCTTGTACGTAACGTTTGTCTTTTGTATTTTAAGTGTCAAAGGCGTTAACCACACAAGTAGAATGTGTTACTTGATATAATTATCGAAGTTTTGGTTAACCCAAAATTTAAGTTTGCCTTTTGAAAATAGGTTACCAGCATTTTCCTGAAGTGCCTGATTCGTAGAGTGCTTGGTCCAGTGGTAGAGTATCGGACCAATTGGGTTCGATACCACGGCTATGTGTAATGTCCTTGGGCAAGACCTTTTATCCTCATATGTTTAGACAAGTTTAAATAATATTTTTCTCGGAGAAATGAAGTTACAAAACGTATGTTTTTTTTCACGGTGTTGATTAAATCATACACACTGGTACTGATGTATTTGTGTAGTAAGGTTTTGAACACAAAGTTGTATAGGGAACGAACATAAAAGAAAAACGTGAGAGTGGGGATAAATGACTTCGAACCCAGGAGTCGCAGGTTCGATTCCGGTCACGGGTGTATTTAAATAAACTCGTATTATTTTAATTTGCCTATTATGTATTGATTTTTTTTATCATTTACCACATAATAAGTTTACTTAGCCTCAATTATACAAGTTTTTCCTTGTCGATATTCAATCAACTGTGAACTTTTATACCCAGGTGTTGTGACATGTATAAATTATTGGCTAAACTGGTCAGTGAAGAGAAGTAATTTGACTAGTGAGATCTTTCAGACGAAACTAAGGAACATCAATCATGTAAATTTAAGTGTGATGTTTATGAACCTGAGGACCGAGGTTTCGTTGGGGAGCATTGGTAGCGAGGACGTATCGAGGATGAT
>CM055899.1:14102887-14115387 GCA_029582155.1 Panopea generosa | reverse complement strand
TTAAGTTTTTGTTAACCATCGCGCTTTGAACTGGCCATTTACGTCTTATTACACAGTTACGCCCCCTTTTCCCTCATGGTAACATGATTATTGCGCTTAAAAACAAGGCCTATGCAATTTGGTTTTGAAATAATTTCAAAATGGTTTATAGCAGTTGTGATTTCTTACTGCAGATGAGTAGAGCAAAGGTTGGTATAGCCTATACTGCAATAAGACATCACTGGTATTAAAAAAGTAACTTATATAGGTATTCAACATATGCATGTATTTATGAGCATTTGGGGACTTCATTTTTCAAAAAGCTCAGGGTGTCACTGCACCCTATTTAAAAAAAAACGTGGTCAACCTACCAGTTATTGTGCATTTTTAAGTGGGTTTACATTCCTGGTATGAAAAAAACAAACCTGTGGTATTCTTTTCTTACCATGGCATTCCTAGACCTTTTTTATATAGAACAGAGAACAAAATTCAACTGTGTAGTGATACCTTCAGGCGAGCATTTATAATAATGATTATTGCTGTTGTTTTTATAAAGACTTTCATTTCAACTAAACAATATCAGAGACATATAAACAATTAAGGCACAAACGATATCCTGTCCACTGACAGGAAACAGGTGCGAAAATGGCACCTTGTTATCATAACAAAATTCAAGGACTTGTATAGTCTCTGTATAAATCCTTGCAAAATTACTCAACCGCGATAAGGGATCATAGAGTCACAACCCCCAATGTTTATGATTATAGTTTATAAGCGTCGTATACGGTAGAGAAATAATAAATTGCAGTAAACATTGTTACATGCAACTTATAGATTGTATGAACAACACCCTTAGTGGCTAAGTGCATGGCTATTGTATAGATAATTTGTTTATAATTCATTAGATGGTTATTGTATAGCTGATTTATTTTTAATTTCAATGCACGGCTATTATATCGCTGATTCATCTTTAATTTCATTGCTCGTCTTTTATATAGCTAACTTGTTTATATTTAGTTTTAGTTAGTTGTGTTACTTTCAAGTTTCAAATCCAGTGTATTGGCATGTTGCTGCCGCTCATTATTCATATCAATTTTAGTAATGCATTATTTAAACACTAAAGTTTAATGTTTGGTCTATTGATTTAAGAAAAATATATAATGTTACTGCTACTCCTGAGTTGTTGTTTTTTTTCTCTTAATAACAAGGTTCGACTCTTGGTCTGTTTAATATGGTCATTATATAACTTTTTGGTCAGGCTTCAAATATAATTCTTAAATTTATAAAGAGGCAAACATTTTATTAATTATATCAATATACATTTTTTTCAGTTTCTTTTATCAATTTTATATACGAGTTTTACATGTGTCTTTTCAAATTAGGAGGGGGTAGAATGTTGTGCTAGCTTATTATGTATGGACCCATCAAACTGCCTCATGTAAACAAGTTTCAGCCAGCCAATCAGAATCGAGCCCGAGACGTTGCGAGAAGCGATATGACCATCAGCCGTTCTCTGGCTAACCAACAACCTTCCGATACAGACGTTCCATTATCCATGAACGTATTGGTAAGCAATGCATAACCCAACTTATAATATGGTAAGGTAAAAGTTATCTTGTTGTATTGTACTCTGTATATCCCTACTAGCCTTTTCAATAATATACACAGTAAAAATAAGCTAAATATAAAGAAATATGTATTCGTTTAAATTTGCGCCATTCGTTTGCATATCTATTAAATTTATTCAAAATATAATGTCAGAGTTTTATAATATTTTACGTGATACTACCTGTCATTCATTATACAATAACACGTTATTTAATACTAAATACTTAAAATATTATCCACTTTTGTGTATTCAATATCAGCAATGTATAAACAAAACTATATATCTTCCATCTAAGCCTTAAGTTTGGGCTGAATGAAAAAGTTTGTATAATATATCACAGTGTATTTCTCAAAATATGATACGTAACCATATAGATTTATAGTTTGCTTTCTTAACCAAACGTGCAACGGGTTGGAGCAATATGAAAGGAATTGCAATACAAATAAACAAACATGAGACAATCGATCACAATAACAATTAGCATACATCTCCCACGAACATTTTTAATCTTAAAAAAACCCGCTAGAATGCAGCATTTGATTGATGTTTGAAATATTAATTTTTCCCGTGGATGGGGTGGTTAGGGTATAGCCATTCCCTTATCACCTTATCAGTTGGAGAGCTTTCCCCTTCCCAAACGCTTCATGATATAGATACAAAAAGTACTAGAGAGAGAGAGAGAGAGAGAGAGAGAGAGAGAGAGAGAGAGAGAGAGAGGGTGGGTTATGTGTTTGAAATAATGTGTAATTAATTTAATACATGAAGTAATCTACGTGTCACGTTAGATTCACACGTACTCCAGATAGTCTACGCGTGTGGATCTGTCGTAGGGGGTCATGAGATCCTCACGCAGAAAAAACATGTGTTCTTGTTTAAACATAGGTTAGACAGGCAAAAAAAGCTCATTGGGTGCTCTTGTGTTCTTAAAAAACAAACATTTTAATTGGACCTCGCTTGTCAGAGATACATTATGTAAATTAGGATTTTATTATGTGTGGTTAGCACAAGGAGTGGGTGATATAAATATATTTCTTTCTACATTCTAACAAAGACTACTAGATAATTATATTCAAAATTTAAACGAACGATTAAACAACTCCCCACGAACAAAATTTTACAGGGCATTTTATACTTCAAGGAAAAGTGAACATTCTAAAATTTAGAAAAGCGTTAACAAGACTTAGAATATCTGTGAATAGGTTAGAAATAGAAACAGGGCGAGGAAATAAAAACAATAAAAACCCTAGAGAAAACAGAAACTGCAGTAATATGTAATATCTTGGATGACGAATTTCATTTTTTATTCGAATGCAGTACATATAATAACATAAGATGTCAGTACTTAAAGCCTTTAGTTAATTCTTAAGAAATCGCAGCATCTTTAAGACCGTCTAGTTATTTCAGTCTGATAACAAAACTCTGAATAAAACTTAGCAACATATATATTCAAAGATTTTTAAATCAGAAATACATTAATTTTTGAAAATTAACAACACTCTCCTGTTCTTAAAATTGCATAACTGTGTGCTGATTTAAAGCTAAACAGCAAATCAAACTAAAGTTTATGACAAAAAACAATTATTATTATTTGTTTAAGGAATAATTCTAAAGTATAAAATATGTCTAGCTTTTAATAGCATTTGGGGAAATGTTTCTTTACGCAGGAATAGGTTTAAATATACATGTAGGTATATAAAGATATTTCATACGATTCGCGTGCAATTGAACACATTAATGTTTGTATTATTGTTATTCTGTTATCTGTTTGCTCATGGTCATATGTGAATTATGCATAAATTTATATGAAACTTCGTACGGTTAATTGGGGATGGCCTTAATTGACCTATGACAGGGAAATAAAATCTAAATTCTATCAAATTTCGTAATCAGAATATTCATTATCGAATTCTGAATTGATTTGCATGTAAGATTTATTTCATTATGCCAATGTCTAGGAACGACACGTGCAACATCAATAAATTTGCAAAACTGCTATGTCTACTTATATCACAATTTAGTAATCAACCCTCCATATAATTTTATAACTGTAACTGAAGTCGTTTTGTCTTTGTTGTCAATCTATGGATCTTTCATCTACCATTATCTATGGGTGTTTTTTTCCAGGTCTTTCATATTAGCAAATCTAGTTTTGTAATATCAAAAGGTGTTATCTTACAGTGCATTCCATTTGATCCATGTATTTTTACATGCTGTCAATGCCAACAGCATTTATTTTGTGCACAGTAACAGAGGACTGGTTTGTGATTTTGTTGTGTGGGTTTTTACACCTGTGTATTTGATAATCATTTTAATTATTGTAAATTATCTGCATTATCATTGTTTAAATTCTTGAAAAATAGTTGTATTTATATTATCAAGAAATGGCTAAATTTACACAATCAGATCACTAAATATGAAAGAAAATACATAATACAGGTAGTTCACATTTAATTTGATATTTGTGTCGACATAGTTGGATCCAGTTGCATTAAGTTATTATTATAGTTAGATAAATACAGCATGCAGATATGCAGGTTTAAGATACACAAACTGAAATGTCCATGTGACATTGAAACATCAATTGTAGATCTGCCTTTCCTAAATTCAAATCGTGTATCAAACACATGCTGTCGTGGTTGTCACATACTTATTCAATGTGTTTGTTCAAAATTGTACTAAACAATTTAGGATAATCATGCATTTTGTACCTAAATTACACAAAACAAGTGTTACCTGTATAATAACCCCTGATTTCAACCTAGGTTACACAAGACTAGGGTTACCTGCAGTAGAAACACGCATTTGGAACCAAAATTCCACAAGACAGGCACTAACCAAACGTTTGGTACCTAAATAACACAAGAAAAGAACCAGTTATATGGTAATCTCATGTTTGGTACCTTATTACAAAAGAGAAGCGCTACCTGCATTTTGTACCTAAATTACATAAGACAAGCACCAACAAAATGAGGTCTTCACGTTTTGTACCTGAACTATACATAAAAGGTATCAACGGCATGAGAACCACACGTTTGGCACCTAATTTACACATGAAAAGAACCAGTTATATGATAATCTCATGTTAGGTACCTAAATTACAAAAGAGAAGCGCTACCTGCATTTTGTACCTAAATTACATAAGACAAGCACCAACAAAATGAGGTCTACACGTTCTGTACCTGAACAATGCATAAAAGGTATCAATGGCATGAGAACCACACGTTTGGTACCTAATTTACACAAGACAAGTGTTACCTGCATGATAAGCCACTGTTAGCTGCCTAAATTAAACAAGCATGATAATCAAGTGTTTGATACTAAAATTACACAAGACAAGTGCTACCTGCATAAGCACACATTTTGTACTTAAATTACACAAAGACAAGTGCTACCTGCATAAGCACACATTTTTTACTTAAGTTATACAAGACAAGTGTTACCTACATAAGCACACATTTTGTACTAAAATTATACAAACACAAGTGCTACTTGCATCAGCACACATTTTGTACTTAAATTACACAAATACAAGTGTACCTGCATAAGCACACATTTTGTACTTTAATAACACAAAGACAAGTGCTACCTGCATAAGTACACATTTTGTACTTAAATTACACAAAGACAAGTGCTACCTGCATAAGCACACATTTTGTACTTAAATTACACAAGACAAACACTACCTGCATAAGCACACATTTGGTACCTAAATTACACAAGACAAGCACTACCTGCACTACCTGTGTGGTAATCAAATGTATGGTACTGTAATTACACATGAAAAGCACCAATTATACGATAACCTCACGTTTGGTACCTAAATTGCAAAAGACAAATGCTACCTGCATGACGTTTGGTACATAAATTACATTAAACAAGCGCTATCTGAGATTGTGTAAGTTTTGCCTCACAAAAGAACAAATTTTTGTGACGACTTTGCCTAGAAAACCTCTTGCATAATACTCACAGAATAATACCAAATTTGAGAACAATTCCAAAGTATGCATTAAGCTTGCATACAAAAGTGGATGTACGTGTACAAATTGTAAAAGTTTAGGTTTTCTTTTTTGGTCAAATTATGGAAGTTGATTTATTGAAAAGGCTGCGTACGTTTAGGCTAATATTTTGCATGTTTTGTTTTAAAAAATGTTGAGAAAAGAAATCGTTGCTCAATGTAATTTGTAATTAAACATGCTATTTGAAAATCGATAATTTCCAGATACAAACGACAATACATTTACATGGTCCTATTTCAATTTAAAATGTTACATCAATGGGTGAAAATAAAATCACCAAGTTTCCTGAAATGCACATAATTATATGGCTGATTTTTTTTTTTTGATTTTTTTTTTCAAATCTATGTTCAATCATTATACATATAACAAAATACATATGATGACAAACGTAAGTTAAGACAAGGTCTTTCATTCGAAGCAAAGCCTACATATCCCAACTGTCTTCAGAAATCCGCTGTGCAAAAAATATAACAAATATTCGTGTACGGCATACACAGAAAACTGGAGGAGGTATTACGTAACGAAATAATTAACTGAAATATTGAGCCAGTCATACTCGAAAAATATTCGTTCACATCGCCCATTTTAAAAAGTTTAGTCGTAGATAAAATGGCACAATATCTAACGGGTTATTACAAAACTAAAACGGCTAAACACAATTGAAGTCTGGTATGACATGTTTCAAGAAAAGTCAACACCAAATAAATACTTTCATATTCACTTACTTATTTCAATATCGTCTAAAACAGGTGATGAGAAAAAATTCCTAATTTCCTATAAAAATTCTAGTACAAAACATATAAGAGATACTGTTCATATCAAAGTTTTGTATAATGTTAATACTATATTTGATAATCTAACATATATACATTTTTAGAATCATTAAACCAATACTTTATAATTTTGACCAATCTGTTTGTCAACAATGGATGACGTGCTACATGTAATATCCCATAAACACCTGTGTTGCTAGATTTACACCTCCGACTTGTTTTCAAAACTTTAAGTGCAGAGGTTCAACTTCTTCCGAGTTTTTAAAACCTTATATTTGAATAGCATAATAAAGTATAGACATTATAAAGGCGTCCAAAAAAAGGATGGGTGTCTGTGGATTCATACTTTTTTGACATTTGAACATAAAAAAGTTCATGGGTTTGAGCGCTTTGTCGCCTATTACTTGTTGGTTCAGTACGAAGGAGCCTTTGAAATTAAAAACATGAAATGCCGTTATTGAATACGCCAAAGAAGAGCATTTTGCTATTAAATAACGTGTCATGGTATAATGAATGAAAGCTAGTATTACGAAAACTAAAATGAAACTTTGACATTACCGTTTGAACAATTTCAATATGCATACGAATGGAGCAAATTAAAACGAATACATATTTTTTTTATATTAAGCTTATGTTTCAGTTTTTGTCGACGCTCAATTAAATGTATTTGATTTTTATTGAAAATATCTTATACGATTTTTTATAACGATTTTGCTGTTGATTATTCTCCTACTAGAAAAAGACCAAATTATATTAGACTTAATGAAACATGTATTCATGAGGATCGAATTGCACACATGAGGACTGCAGTCTGTCTGTCTGTCTGTCTGTCCGTCCGTCCGTCCGTATGTCCGTCCGTCCGTCCGTCCGTCCGTCTGTCTGTCTGTTTGTCTGTCTAGGTTCCATAATGTTCCCATGTATGTTGTCCACAGGTCGTGATTACGTTCTGGTATAAATTATATATTAGTCCAAATTAAGTGGTGTTATAAAAAATATAAAATATAAGTCTATATTTACTAGCTTTGTCGTTTTCCTTACTTTTTCATCAAAGATACATAGCGCAGCATAATTATGCGCTTCAATACTAAGCACGTCTGACTGTCAATCCAGGGGTTGTGAGTTCGAATTTCCGCCCGGCAACAGTCTCTGTGATGACTGATGTTCGACATTATTTCTCATTATCATTCGTCTATCATCTCTGATTCAAGTGGGAAAGTTATCAGCGGAGATGGGTTGTGCTCGAATACTGGTTAACTTTTCAGGATCCCAGGAAACATTGGTTCGGTTAAATGATTGTCTGTTAGAACTTGAAGGCATAACATAACGCTAAATATTCAATTAATTAATCAAACTTCATTCTGTTTTAGATGGTACTTCTGTATTTACTGTTCATATTAGCTAGAATATTCATTAGCCAGAGAAAGCCTAACTCAATTATTTGAAATCTGCATCAGCCTAGTAAGTAGTCTATTGATAAATGTTGTAATCTATCGATATACAAACGATTTTTTAATATGGATAAAGATTTGTTAGGCGACGCCAGAAATGGCATTGTCACATCAAAGTGTACCTGGATGTGGGCTAAAAATGTTAAAAATGAGTCGAACAAAAACAGTGGGAATTATTTTTGACAAATCAAAGCTTAGACACTTCTCCAGACTGTCATTGACAAAGGACAGTTGCCAGGACTGCTAAGAATGACTTGATGTGTCACAAGGTTTAGACATCGTTACAGATCGGCTCAAGGCACAGACCAGACACAAGTGTGGCACCTCGCGTAACTATGATGAGCTTCTTCGTGAAATAAGCATCATTGAAAAGCAAAAAACAATCGATGTCAACCCTGCTGTCAAGAAAGCTCATCGCCAGCCGGGTTCCAATGAAGGATATGTAGTCTTCGTGGGAAGTCTACCAGAGGACTTATAGATAGCAGACCCATGATTACGAAAGTTTTTGACTCGTTTCACGTTTGTTGGAGGATGAATCAGAGTTACTTTCCTTTGATACTCTAGGTTTAGATGTATATACAGCAGATGGATCCATCCTCAATTAATTTAAATTGGATATCTTGAATCCAACATAAAGATTACTTTTTTACAAGATTACTATTTAAGTTGTTCCCGATACACATTTAAAAAGGACCTGCGAGTACAAATACTTCCTTATACATAGAATAGTCACTTTTTCCTGAAATTTTCTCACTTCTCCTGATCTTATTCAAACTCTTTTACTTGTGATTAACACTTGCATAAGGTTAAGGAAAGCTTACCCTACATAACAATTAATACATTTAATTATATGTCTGTGAGATATTACATCTTTCACATTATACCGCAAAATTTGTAATAAAAATCTTGGCAAATGAACTGTTGATCAGGGCAAGTAATTTTTCAGCCAGTGCAAGTAGATTTTTTTCATTTTTCAACCTACTTGCCCTGGGCTAGTCTCCAATTTTTTTGTCTTGCAGCACTGTTGTCGAGTCAAAAAAAAGGTCGTGTACAGTGAGTAAAACGTAAGATATATATACATTATTGAACAACTTAGCAGCTTAGAAAACGTAGACCTACGTTTCAGTTGAAGGTAAATTCTATACAGCATATACATTTTTTATCTCTTCTAATTAATACAGGACAGCATAATTTATTTACTACGACCACTTAGTTTCATTTTCGACGGAAGCTCCCCACGAAATCGACAAACAATTGGTCTCTATGAAATTTAATGATTTCACAGTACAAATCTCATTCAATTTCGATATAGGTTTAAGAAGTCTATGTTTTAGCTATACCGCACCAACTTTAACTCCAGTTCATCTTGTGTAATATTAATAACACATTTTCAACAATAACACATCGCCAGCCGATGGGTAGACAAAATTCGGAACATTCCATTGTTAATGAAGTAGTGTATCTGTGACAGACGGATCGATACATATATTCAATAAAGTAACTGGATTAAAAAATATAAAACCATAAAATGCATAATAATATTTCATACAGAGTGTAAACAAAAAGGCATATTAACCAGAGTGTTCATTGAATAATCCCCAATTATTCGATATGAACTCTTCTTATTGTCAATCTTGTTTACATAACACAGCACATTATGTTATTGAAATCTAATCGCTATCACATTACAATTATATAAAACAGATATAAATAATAAAGCTAAGAGAATCTCTTTACAGAGCTATGGGAGACAGATTGCTTTTTTCTACATGTAAACACTTAAAACCAACAACTTATATTAAATTAATAAAACATCATCTAGATTAACCATTATATAGAATTAAATAAAACAAGTAAGATTTCGTCTTAAAACATACAAAATTAGCGTAAAAAAATAATCATTATACATTTAAATAAATTATATAAACTATTGTTTTTACGTTTGAAACGTCGATACAAAATTTGGCAGATAATTTTATTACTCTTTCATCTTTACAGCTTAACATTAATAAAACTTGTTCTTGAATTGTTAAACTTCTAAAAACAGTATTGTTCATGCTTATATAATCAAAATAGATCTTTCTAATATCATCATATATTGGACAGGATAGTAATACACGTTCTTTATCTTCGATTGTATCTATACTGTGAACACATACTGACTCTTCAGCAGGTAATCATTCATGATGTCCGGTTTTTATGCGAATGAGTTAGACCTACTCTGGATCGAAATTTTGAATAATCGCTAGGGTGTATTAAATATTTACCCTAACCTTCAATTTTATATTCAGTGTTAAAACTTTATACAGCCGCAACTTATGTCAACCATGCCTTGATGTTCACTTTTTAATTGATAATATTTCAAAATACAAATTATGTCTTTTAAATAAGTACTATTTATATTTCGTACTTAGTTCAAAAAGCTAATACCTATCGGACATTGTCAAAATAAACTTAATGCATAATATTTAGATAATTTATGTACAATAATATTTTCATGGTGTAAATCTAACCATTTAAAATAAATATTCATCTTTTTAAACTCACCTTGTTCTAAAATGGTCAGACTTTTTTTATACTAATTTATCATAACTATTTGTTTCATAAAATTCAATCATTTTCAATAGTTTGTGTTGTTATCAATTAGGAAATGCTCGTATTAATACTACTACTACTACTACTACTACTACTACTACTATTACTACTACCAATACTACTACTTCTACCGCTACTAGTACTGTTATTATTATTATTATCATTATACTTTTACAACTACTACTACCACTTCTACTACTAATTTTACTACTACTTGTACTAATTCTACTTATTGTACTAATAATTCTACTATTGATACTAATTTTATCACTACTAAAGTTATTATTAGTAGTATAATTATTACAACTACTACTAATACTACAACAACTACTACTACTACTACTACTACTACTATAACTACTACTACTACTTTTATCTGTATACTACTACTAGTATTAATACTACTACTCTTGCCTATATACTACTACAACTACTACTACAACAACAACTATTAATACTACTACCACTACTACTACTACTACTACTACTACTATTACTATCACAACAACTATTACTACTATCACTACAACTATAACTTATATCATTACTGTTACTACTACTACCATTATTTCTACTACTACTACCACGATTATTTTTACCACTTCTACTACTACTAGTAGTACTACTTTTGCAACTGGAATAATTCTTCTACTATCACCACTGCTACTATTACCACTATAATTATTACAACTACTACTACTAATAATAATAATAATGCTACTTCTACTACTACTAATAATAATAATAATGCTACTTCTACTACTACTACTACTACAACTACTTTAACATGTACTACTTCTACTAC
Organism: Panopea generosa; assembly: GCA_029582155.1. Lineage (NCBI taxonomy): Eukaryota > Metazoa > Mollusca > Bivalvia > Adapedonta > Hiatellidae > Panopea > Panopea generosa. Next base: position 14,104,162 of record CM055899.1, on the reverse strand, counting down.
TACCACTACTACTACTACTACTACTATTAATACTTCTACTACTATTATTGCTATTTCTACTCCAATTACTACTTCAACTTTTACAACTACTTTCACAAGTACTTCTTCGACTACAACTTTTACTACTAATATAACTACCACTACTACTACTACTACTACTACTACAACAACAACAACAACTACTACTACTATTACTGCTTTTACTACTTATACTACTACAACTACTAACTACTATTACTGCTACTACTACTTCAACTACCACTATCACTGCCACTGCTACTGCTATTTCTACTACTACTACAACTCTTAATACTACTACTACTACTTCTACTACTACTATGACTACTACTACTGCTGCTGTTGCTGCTTCTGCTACTTCTACTACTACTATTTCAACTACTACTAACACCACTACTACTACTGCTACTACTACTACTACTACTACTATTACAAATATTACTACTACTACTACTACTACTACTACTATTTCTACTACAACTATTACTACTACTTCTTCTTTTACTACTACTACTACTATTACTACTACAACTATCACTACTACAACTAAAACTACTACTACTACTCCTACAAATACTACTACTACCACTTCTACTACCACTATAACTACTTCTACTACTACTACTTCTACTACTTCTACTACTACTACTACTACTACTACTACTTCTACTACATGTACTACTACTACTACAATATTAGTACTAGTACTACTACTACTACCACTTATACTACTATTACTATTACTACTACAATATTAGTAGTAGTAGTAGTAGTACTACTACTACTACTACTTCTACTACCACTACTGAACAACTACTACTACTGTACAAATACAATTACTACTACTGCTGCTACATGTACATGCATGCATGCATGCATACATACATGACACACACACACACACACACACACACATTCGTGGAAATACTTGAAGACTGATTCTCACAGTTGGGTAGATCCTTTAATAACAAAACGTCGGGCCAAATAAACCCAATCGGTAACTCGTCTGACTATTAATCAAGAGGCCGTAAGTTCGAAACTCCACCTGGGCACAGTTTCCGTTGTGACATATATATATACCATTGCCTCTAATATGTATTCGTCTCTCACCGCTGATTCAAGTGGGAAAGGTATCAGTTACTTGCGGATCTAGACTGCTCGTATACTAGTTAACATTCCAGGATTCGAGGGAATAGAAGTTAGGCTAACTTGTCGTCTGCTAGCCCTCGATGGTATAAAATGATGCTACATATTCAA
>CM055899.1:13992779-14102387 GCA_029582155.1 Panopea generosa | reverse complement strand
AATACAAATAATTGCGGAAGGACGGTGGTTCTACTCAGTCTGACTCAGTCTGAGGTCTTCCTCCACCAGTAAAACTGGATATGCCATATATAACCTGAAATGTGTTGAAAATGGCGTTAAACCCCATTCCCATTCCAAATACACTGACAAAATTAAATACCGTTCGATCAAATAATACCACGCACCAATAAAGTCGTTATAATGTGAGTTTGGAAATATCTTATTACAGAGCCAGTGTACATAAATGTAAATATTAATTAACTTCCGGCACATTCGTTACCATGACGATAATGTTATACGTATTTTTAAATATATTGTAGTATTTCAATGTTTTTTACTTTTTATTAAAAAAAACCCACACTTTAACTTAAACACTTTATATTACTAGTAACCATTTCCTTAAAACAAGAATTCAAACGTTTTATGAACGAGTACCAATGATTCAAACAAATCAACAACGCAAAATAAATGAGGAAAAAACTTCGTTATTTATGGTAGTATGCAAGAAAGCCGTTATTTTATAAGCTAGCCCTAGATATAACTTATTTATTTCTTTTGTCTTGGATGAAATACACTTGGATAACGGCAGAATAAGGCATTACTAGCTTGACATTTTTAAAATCGTGAGAAGCAGACGCCATATATTTGCTGGTTACGCATAATCTCCACGTGGTCTGTACAATATAAAAAAACATATAAGTTAAGAAATAGTTGTATTGCAATTTATTCTACCTGAATTCTCGTTTAACTTCATTTAAACTTCCAGGATATATTAAATGTTACAATATGTATATACTTAATCTTATATTTATAGATCAATTCATAAAATGTGTGTTTTAACTTTAAATTGTATAACTTCCTCTACTGAGGATTACATTATTGGTTTAGAACCATCACAATACGGTAAATGATAATTCACTAACAGAGAGAAGTAATCAGGGTCGCTTCAGACTACATTCTTTATTAGGTATTCATTTACGTAAACCAAAAGTTTAAGGGAAATAACTAAATAAAGACGCTACATTTTTATATTAACACGACTGATAATATTATACACATGGAATCATGAAATCACTCACTGCATTGTTAGAAAATGCAAAATGAGCATTTCTGCATATCAATATGAACTGAATAAATAATGCTATTTTCTTCTCACAACAGAAAACCTGTATGGTTGAGTTGAGGGAAAGTCTTGTTCTGTTTATGTGAGGATGTTTAGTTTTGAAATACAGTTGGTTCGGCATATATGTAAACCATATTACATATTAGAAGCGCGTGGTTCATTTAAATATTGTTTGAAATTTTGAATACACTATTTTTTAGGTCAACACATACATCGTTTACCAACCAAACAGTATATGTGTCAAACATAATTCTTTTTACTTAAAAGAGTTGTCAATGAGTAGTTATCAATATCACTACAATACTCTGAAAGGCAATTTTCAATGGTAAGGTATGGTTTGTGATGTTTTTGTTTTTTTTATTCAGTTATACATAAAACTTGAGATGATCCATTTATGTATTATGATAAACGGAAAATGTTATCACCATGTGTACATATTTTAGAAAATAAAGCATAAACGTTTGCTGAAATGGTCACAATTAATTGACATTGATTTATCCCAATCGAAATAAGTTCATGCTGTAAAATTGATTTTACTCGATCGATTTTCAAATGCTACATTGTTCTATTTACAAAAAAACAAGAATGTATATATGATTTTTAACATAAAGATAAATATTTGCCAGTTGTATTTGTTAAAGCAGGAAATATTCAATGGACTCAGTAGCAAAGAAGTGTTAATGCACTTGCAATTTAAAAACGCAAACTTCAATTCATAATTGCTGGCAAACATTTTGTTTTGCTTTTTCTCCCACGGTAAACGGGAGTCCCGTGATCGCATTTCATTCATTATTTCAAAATCTTTGACAATTAAGTAAGTGAAACACACATTCAAATTAGTGCACTTTTTTACGTTTAACTTAGATCTGGAATATTATTTTACAGTTATGTTCGCGCTCATTTATCCTCAATAATAAACGTACTATACCTCCATTGTCTACCTACTCGTTCTCATGTGGTTCAGTTTTAAATTAGTTAAATATTGATAAAGGTTCTTTTTATCCGTTGTCTATTGACTTAGCCCGTGTGGTTCCGACTAATAATAGAATCACTGCCGATCTCTGCAGAGGGGTAGAAACCCTCCGAATGGGTGACATGTTCATTTTATCATTTTTTGTCATGTTAACTATTGTGGTTAAATTATCAACCCCTGTGTGGTTTCAGGGAGTCATATGAGTGATGGCAAGAATAGGACCACAGTGGCTCATGCATGTCGTAAGAAGCGACAATTTGAGTCATATAATAGAATTTGCTGAAACCTGAAACTCTGCAGTTCTGCAGGTATCAAGGTTCTAGGTTCATTCTGCATATTCATTTGTTGGTGTATTTTTGTTTAAATCTGTATGTTAATTTGTTTTTTTTGTACATGTAGAGTGAACCTGTAATCTTCCTTCCTGTTGGCGTCGAATAACCTATAATGTGTTGGTACGCCGTAAAACCATTTTCATTCATTCATTCTATTGACTCGTCCTCCTTGTTTTAATTTCATTTAGCTTAGTTAAATATTGATAAACGTACTATAGCCCTCTTGTCTACATACTCGTCCTACAGTGTTTTCAGAATGTTATACAGAATATAGGATTCAATACCCCATAGTGTATATCTACATGAATATCATACATCAATATATATGTATACTAAATTGTAACGTTTACACATACCTTAATTAATTTCTCTTCTTTATCCAATGTAAATACTTTTGACACTGCATGTTCCATTCAACTATAAAACTGAATACTGTATTTTACATGGTCATCCATGTTGTGTCACAATGAGCTCATCAAGCGTGTTATCTAACTAGCAATCACGTGTCGCACCTTTATAATCTAGATATACAAAGAGGCATGTGACGGCCTTGATAACGTTTACCGATAAAGAAAAATGCCAAAGCTTTATACATGAATGTGTATGATACAGTTTAGTCAGATAACAAATTGTAAAAATGGCGAATGACGTACTTTTATGAAGTATTGATATACTCTGATTATTAAATCAAATCAGTTACTGCAGTCTCTTACATCAAATGTAAGAATATAATATTGCTATATAAAGATTGGAATAGAGCGTCAAATTTATAAAGCTTCCGATATATATTTGCTAAGTTCAGTTTTATTCTACAAACTATTGTAATAATGATAAAAATTAAACATACTTGGCCTTCTAACATATTATACTTATCAATATAATTCTTATATCATTACACCTGGAACACACTAAAACAAATTGAAATGCATCTTCAATATCGTTACTTACTGTTACAGGTTTGACATATTCGCTCGTTTTTTTCTCATCTGAAACTGGAATATTCCTATTTTCGGTTCTAAGTGAATGAAAGAAAGAATGAAAAGACAGTCGTATCTTAAGATTTCATAACCAAAAGATAATTTTACATTTCTATATAAAACAATGAGAACTCTATTTGATTTATAGATGAAACTAGAGAATTAATTATGAACATTAGAGTAAAATATAGAACAATTTACTATCGAAAAAAAACAGCAGAGTATTTCTAGGCGAATTTCCATGTACTTGTTTAAAGCCGTAAAGGGACATATTTTGGCATTTCCTACAGAAAGTATTATCAGTGAGCTTGTAACAGTAAACGGTCGTATCGTTGTCATTTCTTCAATAGTTTGCGCGTCACAATATTTTAGTAGAATCAGTTAACCTTACATTAACCTTACATCTCATAACCAATTTCTGGCAAGCATAAACGGACAGTAAAGTTAGTGAAACTAAGTTGAGAAACGGGTCTATGAAAATATTTGTCATAAGTTATGCTTGATTTGTTTTGTCCAATTCTCCCACAGTTTGTGATTTTATCTAAATTTCCTGAAACAACCTAGGTCTCTATTATAAGCTATACATGTATTTTAAAATAAAGAAAACTTGATCAATATAATAATTTCACCTCTAAGTGCAGCTTATGACAATATTTCGGAATGGGCACTGGTTCTTGATTTGCTTCTGGCACTAATGACTGGATTCTATCCCTCTGTTTACGAGAAAAAGAGTCAAAAGTGTATTTCTCCGGCACATGTTATATTGTTTTCCATCGCAAATAAAGCTAATTGGTCAAGGAAAAGCATCACTTCATCGGCTGTTTGTTAATGACTGTTACCAACATCTTCTTCACACTGATTTTTGATTTCCTTCTGGCACCTATGAATTTCCCAAAAATTTCGAGAAATATAGTCAAAAATTGAATTGTGTTTTTACGACACATGTTATATTGTTTTCCATCGCAAATAAAGCTGATTGGTCAAGGAAAAGCATTAATGGTTATGCTTTGTCAGCTGTTTGTTAATGACTTTTATCAACGCCTACTTTTTAGTGTGAAGGTTTATTTTCTTATGTCTGGTATGATTTTCTTAAACGGGTAATGGATTTTAGAATAAGACCTTTTGGAGACAGTCGAAGATTGAACATTGGTTTCGCACAAAGAGAGTCTGTAAAACGACCCAATTTTGTTTCTTTGTTTATTTTCGCATTCAATACAACTGGGTATTGATAAGCAGAAATTAATGTGTTTATTATTACTGATGTACCTGGGTCTTGATATTGCGAATGGCAGACTCACTGACAACTCTTTTGTCAATTTTTAATATTTGGTTCAATGGGATAATGTCTTCGGGCCAATATGCCAAGGCTGACTTGGGAATGGTTTTGTTTATCGATACTCAGGTCTCTGGGTGTACCTATTTGAGGGCCAATATGTATGGCTTCTACATTACGTGCCTAACTGGACCTCTTCATACGAGAAACAGTTGGATTTATTGTCCAGAAAGATAGTGATTGATCCCTAGGACAACGCATGTAAATGTACTTATAGACAAACACCTGCTGATCCTTATTTCCACTCCTCATATTTCCTCTCCTTTTGTTCTTTATATGCTTTATTCTACCTCTATTCTGTGTCCTTATATCTATATAAATAAAACAAATCATTATGTTACATACAAATATATGTGGTTATATCTTGTTGGTAATTTCACAATATGAAAAAATCATTAACTTTGTTACTGATTGATTTGTTTTTTCTCTTTTTATTCAGTTCAACTGTAAGATATACCACTAAGTTTAATATACTTTTTACACATTAATCAATCTCTGTTGAATCATGCACCAAAATGTATTGTTATATGACTATGTTTATGTTGTTAATGACTTTATGAAATAAAATATTTAATCACAAAATGAACTTTAAAGAAACACAATTTTACATGTAAGTCCTTAAGTATTCACCCAGCCTAAAAAGCCCAGAGAAGAATCAACCTGAATATATTACTAATACCACTTCTGTAATTATAGCTAACACACCTAGAGGAGAATCAGCCTAGCTGCATTGCTAATAACACTTCTGTAATTAGTAATACGTCAAGGCTAACAAACCTAAAGGAGAATCAGCCTAGCTGCATTGCTAATAACACTTCTGTAATTAGCAATACGTCAAGGCTAACAAACCTAGAGGAGAATCAGCCTAGCTGCAGTGCTAATAACACTTCTGTAATTAGCAATACGTCTAGGCTAACAAACCTAGAGAAGAGTCAGCCTAGATGCATTGCTAATAACACTTCTGTAATTAGCAATACGTCTAGGCTAACAAACCTAGAGAAGAGTCAGCCTAGATGCATTGCTAATAACACTTCTGTAATTAGCAATACGTCTAGGCTAACAAACCTAGAGAAGAGTCAGCCTAGATGTATTGCTAATAACACTTCTGTAATTAGCAATACGTCTAGGCTAACAAACCTAGAGAAGAGTCAGCCTAGATGTATTGCTAATAACACTTCTGTAATTAGCAATACGTCTAGGCTAACAAACCTAGAGAAGAGTCAGCCTAGATGTATTGCTAATAACACTTCTGTAATTAGCAATACGTCTAGGCTAACAAACCTAGAGAAGAGTCAGCCTAGCTGTATTGCTAATAACACTTCTGTAATTAGTAATACGTCAAGGCTAACAAACCTAGAGGAGAATCAGCCTAGATGTATTGCTAATAACACTTCTGTAATTAGCAGTACGTTTAGGCTAATATACCACTTGTTGACTAGTTAATTTCAATGTTTTGATTGTAATAATTTTATACTAAATTCGTAATAATAATAATAATATATTTGTAAACAGCAAATATATTATGGAACATTTCACCTGGTAACTTCCAAATTCCATATTGCAATTTTTATATATTCTTACCATGTAAAATACAAAGGACCTCATTGGCAATAAGCATTTGGGCTTTATGAGCAATCCAGGGTTAGTACACACTATTATGTAAGCACGATGTTGCATTAATTGATACTTCTTAGATATTTTCCGCTTATATCATTTAGGTTACCATAATTTCTATACTATAAGTTATTGTGATAGATCCGTAACCTTTTTACTTTTGAGCCTGCCAAAATAATAATATTAAAATTACATTCTGATGTACTTTTGATAATTTGAAATACTTTATTATTTCTATATAGTATGGTTGATAGTTGCCTTTTAATAATTTATCTACATTTCATTTGTTTTTGAGAATGTATATTAAATATAACCTGTATGTTTTAACTTGAAACACATCAATCATAAATCAATCAATACAGCCTATATGAACCGAAACATACTTACTTGACTAACATAATTCAATAGAGTGTCAAAACATCAAAACAATTCGTTTATCTGAATGTGTAACTTGTATATGTTTTTGATAGTAAAAAGGATTGCTTTTTAATAAATTCTTCTTTTTAAAGATCAGTAATGCGTTTCACAAAATAAATTATGACAAAAATCGTCGTAAACGTAAACCAGCAATTATTCATAATATTTTTATCCAAATGAAGCTAAGATGGCTCAGATCATGCAGCAAGTTACATATTTTCTGAAAATACAATCATTTTAAATGTCGATCTAAATTTGAACACGAAACGGAGAAATTGTCAAATTAATTTACGTCGATTCTTATCGTAAATATTTTGTGAAACGCACCCTAGTCTGGAGCAGTTTAATGTTGTACTAAATTAAAGAGTAAAGAAAAAAAGAAACATTCTGGAAAGGGAATGTGGACTGGTATAATTAAATGAACTTACCAATTAAAGAGGTGTTTAAATGAATAGTAAGATAGAAACATGCAAATTGTTTTAACGTTGTATCAAGATATAAGTGGTTTATAATCATTCAAATTAGTATCAAAAAAGTGTATTTTACAATTTATCTTTACTAGATACTGTTCTGTATCATACAGAGTTCTATGTTTTTTAATGCTGTTAAGTACAGACTTAACTGTTTTGAGTTTCTGATTGTGAATAAAGTTCTTTGCAATTAGTAGAAGTGGGTTCAAAATTGTGTCAAACGTTTTGTTTCCGTCTGTAATTGTCAAATATAAATGAATGTCTATACATTGTCTACGAATATTATTAATCAAACACGAGATATCTGGTAAGAAATGTAACAGTAGATAAAAATGTGCCTTATTTTTTCTATTTCTCTATTGCATATGCTGCAAATATCAGAGTCCTTGATTTTCTTTTTTAGAAGCGAGTTAGTTCCTAATACTTGGTGGATGGTTTTATATTGAAACCATGAAACCATTGCAAATTTGTGTTATTTGTTATGTTAAAATCAAGGCTATAAGACGTTGTCCCAACTAGAGTGGTTCTAATGCATAATTCATTTTCCCATTTGGTAGCGGATATGGGTATTATATATTTTGTATGGAAGACAGTTAGATTGATCTACATCCTTTGAAATATTCCATTAATATTGAAATTGATAAAGAGTATATAGGTGTCCTCCTATAGTCAATTGAAAGTTTGGATAAAACCTTTTAACCGATCATGGCTAGCAATATTCATATTTTATGAAGTTTGCATTTTTGTTGTATTTATAAATAAAATATATCATTGAGTAGAAATTACCCCGTAGAGAACCAATGATTATAAAATATACTTGTGGCCCAGACGTTAATATATCAATTTGTTGGCTTTTGTCAGTAAAAGCATGGTCGCATGGCCGCATTTTCTAGGCTTAAAATAAACAAGTATTTGAATATATTTTGGTGAAAAAAGGCAAGATCTTGGATAAAAATATATTCACTATTAAAAAAACTTGCATTTTAAGAGGCGCTAAGTATATTATTACTGTATCCATAAAGCAAGACGGTTGCTTTTTATCAACTTACGGTTAATTATGTCAATGGACATGTCCAATAAAGGAACATTCATGCTGTACCATTTCTTCGTATTATTATTACATGTTGTATTGTTATTTCAGGACAATGCATTATTGTGCAAAACCTTTATTAGCCCTGGTGGCTGTGCTCATTGTCGGTGTCTACGTTTTATACAGGGATTTAGATAAAGATGTCCTAATGTGTAAGTGCATTAACATGTTTATTAACCCTTTACTTCATATAGACGCCTTTGGACACCTAATATAGACGTCTTTGGACACTTAATATAGACGCCTTTGGACACCAAATATAGGCACCTTTGAACACCTAATATAGACGCCTTTGGACACCTAATATAGACGCCTTTGGACACCTCTAATATAGAAGGCTTTTTAATTATTGGGTGAATTATGTTTAAATTAACTGACAGAGTGGAAAACAGTGCAGGAAGTGTTTATATTGCTCGTTACGAAATTTGAACTCTTCCTGCACTGTTTTCAAAGGCCTTCTGTGATTGGTGTGGGAAAACACGTATCTATGGAGTAAAGGGTTAACCGAAAATCAATATACTAATGTCGTCAGTCAAGAGTTAGTAATCTTAACTAAATGGTTTCGTATCGTCTAATTGTGATGAACATTTGGTATGCCTATACAAAAACAGCAAAGAAACGTTCTGCTGTAATATGTTCGTTAGGGTTTTTTTTATACTGATATATTCAACCGCACCGGTGGTCTACAGGTAGGTTCCGCCGCGCATGAGGAAAAAATCGTGGGTACATTCTCTGGCCAGGTCACACGAAAGACTTGAAAAAATGGTACTAGGTATCAGGAGCTTCCTCGCATGAATAGGAAAGTTCTAGGTCTGGTCGGCCCGTTGTCAGTATAATGTAACCATATGGGCTATCATATGCACGATACTCCAATGTGGCAGCGCTAAGAATACTGTCTCAAGTAGACACCGTTGCGATATAACTTCAAAACTGTTGAAAGCGAAGCTAAACACCAGGCAGCCAGCCAAGCAACCAACCAAACAACCAAGCAACCAACCAACCAAACAAGCAAACACACGAACACACAAATTTATTTTATATCGATTGCAAAGTAAGCTAAGAATTTATATGAACCGAGCTCGAGTCCACTGCCTTGATAATTTCAGTATTGAGTATTATTTTACAAGAGGCCACCGGGGATCAAACTGGGGATCAAACATGCAACCTCCACCCTGAGAAGCCAACACTTTATCCTCTATACTTCGGCATTGCTTTGTCCCGGTTGAGCTAAAATAGCTGAGTGGAGTGCGTGGTCTATTGGTAGAATATTGAACGGAGTGCTGTGGGTTCGATTTCCTGCCATGGCTATGTCTGGTGACATTTAGTAAGACATTTTGTCCACATATGCTTAGTACTGGTTTTACCTCGGACTGGAAGCGTGTTTTGTAATAACATGTTTCAGTCGATCTAAAATATTATTAAATAAGTTAAATCTTTAAGTTATAAATTTACTCGCCTAAATTATGTTCACGTCGTCACATTATGTAACTTTCTAGAATGGATAAAACACACATGGACAGCCACGATAAAAATCGACACAAAAACTCTTTCTTCATGTCAGTCGGGTTCGATTAGCTCAGTCGGTAACGCGTCTGACTATCAATCAAGGGTTCGTGCGTTCCAATCTCCACCCATCCACAGTCTCCGTGACGCATGACTTACGACATTGCGTCTCATTGATGATCATCTCTGACCGCTGATTCAAGTGGGGAAATTATCGGTTACTTGAAGACATGGGTGTGCTGAAGTACTTGTTAACCTTCCAAGATCACAGGAACGAGTGGTTATGTTACTTGATGATATGTTAGCCCTCGATGACATAACAATTGTGATTAACATTAAACTCAAATGTTCTTCACTTCAGATGCAGTCAAAGGTACAATTAAACAGAAGGATGTCAACATGGATGTACAACCTAACACATTGTCAGCAATACACGAGACAAATTCAGGTTTAAAGAACACGAAAACCCAAACTGTCCAAGGAGAGACGATTAATAATACAATTGTTTTAATAATATCATATATGCGGACTGGTTCAACATTGATGGGCGGCTTGTTTCAACACTATCCAGGCGCATTCTATATATTTGAGCCAATCAGAACACTCATTGAGCGACTTCCAATAAACAACCAAACCACGGGAGAGTTGCAATATAATAACGGGAAAAACATGTGAGTTTTTAATTGGGTTTCAGGTCTCATATTGCGGATCATTTATTGAAACATTTATTTACGAATAATTTTTCAATACGGGATGATACAGAGTCAATCATCATTTTAGAGACAGCATATATAATTTTAATGGGGTGTATACTTGGCCAGTTTAGAGGTGTCGTACACGGGTCTAACGCAGAATTAGCAATGTTTACTTAAGCCGGGTGCATCCCCACACTTGATTCGATAAGGGGCATTTTTTCTACATGAATGTGTGGTGTAAAATATAGCAAGGAAGAAAATTGACAGAAAAAAAAATCTGCGTTATTCTTGAACAACCCTCGAATATGGTGATATACTTGTAACGAGGATTCTGATTGGATACAACTCATACAAAACATTGCTGCGCCCTTTCACGCTTGTTTCAACGCCACTTACCACGATGTTAATATTAAAACGACCAGTGTTTTTTTGTTTCTTTTGATTCGAAATTTCGTTTTCGATTTGTATTGTTCATTTTTATATTGCGTTTGATATTGTTATAGTTATGTTCATTATTTTATGTTCTTGTTGTAGAGTTGTATATTGTGATTATCGATATATATATTTTAAAATATTTTCAAAATTAGCATGCCACCAGTCAAATTTTTTATAGGATGTGACGTTTCAGTTTTTAATGGTGTTTAACGCCATTTCAACACATATGTGGCTTTTCTAGTTTTATTGGATGAGGAAAATCACAGAATAAATCTGAGTAGAACCATCGTCCTTCAGCAAGTAACTGGAAAACTATCCCTTATACAGTTTTTTGGTGCGAGTGGGACTCGAACTAACGACTTTAGCGAGACGGTGCCATAGATCACTGGGTCACTGGGGAACCCTTTGATTGTTTGCTTTAGAGGTTGACGTTTGCTCATGTTTATGCTTTCAGAACTTACAAATATGAAGATAAAGATGACGTCATTCTTAACGAAATAATCAACTGGTTGACCTGTAAACTCGACGCTATTAGTATTGAAAGTCTTACAGATGAGTTCCACCAAGTTTACACAAACGTAATGCAAGAGTTTGTAAATTGTTCGAATCAGACAAAACAATTTTCAAAAAATCGGACGTCAACTTTTCAAACCTGCATAAAGGCTGCCACAGAAAAGTGTAAAACAGCGCCAGAAATAGTTTTAACGTTTATTCGCTTACCCATGCGCTGGATATTATCTTTACTTCCGGTATTTCCAAATATGAAAGTTATACATCTTAACAGAGATCCTAGAGCTGTTGTTAATTCACGATTAAGGTTGGATAGAAATTCTGACAATACCACAACGTATCAGCTAGCGAGTGAACACTGTCTCCAACTGAACGATGATTTGGCCATATCAAAACACATCTTGCAAAAATACCCTGGACGTCTAAAAATAGTTCAATATGAGGATCTGGATGAGACGCCTTTGCAGACAGCAAAGGAGGTCGTAGAATTTACCGGTTTAGCGTTTTGTAGTGAAATAGCAAGTTATAGACAAAATGAAACAGCATCAACGGAAGATATGTGCGACTACTGCACTGGGAGAAAGAACTCGAAGGAAACGTCGAGAAAATGGCGTTTACAATTGAAGGTCGGGCATGCACAGACCGTGTATAACATGTGCAAACATAGTAACAAGGTGTTTGGGTATTTGCGATTTGCTACTAGAAATGGTTTTAGGAATTTGAATTTGCCATCGCGCGTAAAACTAAATGTTACCCGTGAAATATTAAACAATGAAAATTTTTAACAAATAAATTAGTTTTCATATATCGTTCGTTAGTATGAATTGCTTTTCGCTTTTTTCAACAGTATTTCATTGATATTAAAGCATATAAACAGTGCACCTACACATTGTTCCTGTGATCCACGAAGAGGTTAAGTAGTACAAGACACGCATTATCTCTGCAAGTCTCAGACTAGAGAGAGAGAGAGAGAGAGAGAGAGAGAGAGAGAGAGAGAGCATTACTGTAAGGAAGCAGCGAACAAAGTCAGTAGCTTTGCTAAGAGAGAGAGAGAGAGAGAGAGAGAGAGAGAGTATAAAAGATATAGAGAGTATGCGAGAGAAGGGTGGATTTTGTACCAGTTAGTTACCGTTTTGAGAAAAAGTTATATCTTGATAGTTAGACGAGATCAAAACAAAACGTGATGCGTACTTCGTTCTTTAAAAATCCTTGCCTCGGTTTTAGCTGTATTTATATTCTGTCTTCATTACACTAAACTTAACAACCACCATCTTTATTGAAGGGTTACGTTACAATGTACTTGAATAACGAAAGACGAAAAGCGAATTACAACATATCCTGGGGTAAAAAGAAACAAATAAAAGTAAATGAAGTTTGAGGACCCGTACTCATTGTACTTTATATATAATTTCTATAGTGCTTGAAAAAAATCAATATTAATATATTTTAAGCAAATCTTAAAAAAAAATACCAAAGAATTATACAATTATATAAACCCTTAAAAATATAAAAGAGATAAGACTAAAATACATTTCAAATTTATCTATAACTTACTATAATATCGGAAACTTGTTATTTTAAGTCCGGGGAGGATAAAACTCTACCAACTTGATAAACCATAATACACGCCTATAAAGCTGTATATGTTTTTGTTTACCTCGTTAAATTCATATATTCTTGTTATAGTAATGCGTGAAATACGCCTTGTTTATATTGACGTGTATATTTGTTTTATAGATTTAATAATTTATATCAATTCGTGTGTTGATAGATTTTAAGTTCAGCCTCATATTTGATATGCTAATGAGTATTGGTTAACTTTTCACGATCCCAGGAAACAGTGGTTAGGTAAACTGATCGTCTATTAGCCCTCAACGGCATAAAAATGACGCTAAATATTCAATCAATCTAATGAAAAACAACTATATAAGATTATATCTTCTGTTCGTATCCATATTTGAATTTATATTGATTGATATGTATGTAAAATTGAACTGAATTGAGTAAGTATACAAAAACCAACCTTATCATATTTGAACAAATACTGACTATCAATGTAATAAGTAGTACTTGATAACGGTTCTGGGGCCCGTTTTACTAACTTTCGTAAGTATTAAGACTTTCGTACGAACAAATTGTTATATCTAGGAAGGTTTCATAAGGGCAGTATTTTTGCAAATTTTAGTAAGAGTACTTTTTACAAAGCTTACAAAAGATTGAAAAATAAGTAATAGACACACTAAATGAATTTCCCGACTTTCCGTCAGAAATTCAAATTTTACACTATTTTTATGCTATCGAGGGCTAACAGATGATCAGTTAACTAAACCACTGTTTCCTGGGATCCTGGTAGGTTAACCAGTACTCGAGTACACCCCATCTCCGCAAGAAACTGATAATTTTTCCACTCGAATCAACGGTGAGTGACGAATTGTAATGAGACACAAACTCTTATATCAATCATTACAGATGGGGTGGGGATTCGAACACATGATCCCTGGATTGATAGTCAGACGCGTGTTGGGCCCATCTATCCTTGTGACAAGACCGTAGCTGAGCCAAGGACGAATATTATAGATATATAAGTCCTTGGCTGAGCTGAATGTACGCGTTCAAGGATGTCCGGATGTGGTACACATCTCGCTACTATCTTATCAATGGATACCACTGACACCAGCGTCACAAATAAACACAATACACATATACACGGATATCTATATTAACAATATCCGGTGTATTCATATTGATAAATTTGAAAGATTAAAGATACAGACGACTTGATTTATTTTGTTACACAGTTATAAACATGTACTTACGATAATGCAGTATCATTGACTGTTACACGAACTGATTTTCTCCATTTGGACCGACATATTCAGAAAGTATGGACTTGTGCGTGTTTGTTTTGTCGTTTGCACTATTTCTATCAGAGTTGCAGACGGTGCCGGGTCAGTACGTTGACGGGTGCCCGATGTACGGCTGTAAACCATCCGGTACATTCTCTTTCTCTGTGAACGTTCCTCGAGTTAACGCTACAATAGGCTGGGTTAATGACTTTTTTCTCGGACCGATACCAAATGGACTTGGTTGTGTTGGAAACTCAGTAAGTTTAGTGTGCCAGTCTAACGGCGCGGGACCACATGACACGTAAGTGTACTTTTGTGTTTAACATATTGATCATCATCATGATGCTGTTGATCTCAGAATTGGCCCATAAAGAGTGTCCAGTCACACGGAAAAACCTAAATAGTGCATAGTGAAAAATTGGTGTGTAGATTTCATTGTCAGATTTTTATTGGAACTTCTGATTTAGTGCAGATGTATGTGAGCTTTAATATTGGTGGTGTTAATAAATCAGAAGGTTTTCTGTGTTGTATTTCAAAACTACTTTCATAGAAAATGCGGTCAGAAATGTGGGTGTAACAACATCAGCTGCAGAAACAACAATCAATAACAACATCTTGATACTTTAAACAAAAAGAACAGAAACAACATCAGTTAGCAAAATTAAAAGCAACAAAATAACAGCAGCAGCAACAACAATAACAACATCACCATTTAAATAACAATTTCAGTTACAACAACAACAGCAACAATGAATAACAACACACTACAACAGAATGAAGAACCTTTAAACAACAAGATCAGCAACAACAAAAAATCAGCAACAGCAACAATTACAAAAACATCAACAATTAAAAAAATTCCAGTGGCAGCAGCAGCAACAACAACAGCAACAGTCAATAAAACCAAAACATAACATCAACCGATCTAAACAAGACGATCAGAAACAACAACAACAATAAGCAACATTTAAAACTACAACAACAGCAACATCATTACTAACAATGACAACTTCAACATTTAAATAACAAATTCGGTTGCAACAACAACAGCAACAGTAACAATCAATAACAACAAAATATAACAACATCAATATATTTACACAAAAAAATCAACAAAAATAACAACAATCAACAAAAACAAATGCAACAAAAACAACACATCCAGTGGCAACAGCAGCAAAAACAACAACAACAACAACATCAATAACAACAATCAATAAAAACAAAAAACAACAACATCAAGATAACAACAATGACAAAGCAAAAACATTAACAGCAACATCAATTAACAATATCATTATTTAAACAACTTAAGTTCCAGCATCACCACCACCACCACCAACAACAACAAGAGCATTTAAACAAAATATTTAGCAACAGTCATTACCTGACCCTTGGCGGGTCTGTGACATATACATTATATGGTGACGGGTGGGGGGGGGGGGTGGGGGGGGGGGACTATTGCACTGACTATGCTTTACGAAAGCACTTAGCATTTAACCTTTAGCTATATAATTGTTTCGTGTCTACAGTGATTCATTTTAGTCTGAAAACAATGCAATATAAGCTGGACTTTCGAAGAAAATGGTCACTATTATACTCATCCTGGCGTCGATGATTTTTTTTTGTTTTGGTTTCTAGGTTTTTAACACTGGGCTCGTGTATAGTCTATATATAGAACCTGATATCTCCCGAATCAGTTCTCTTAACCCCAAATGAATAAAGCAAGGAAGTATGTGCTTGTCCCTCAATTCATAGCAATTGAGCGCTTACTAAACTAGGACGTCATTCAAACTTTCCCTGAAGCAACTGACGAATCAACGAGCTCAAATGTGCTATTATTTGATGGATCCAATTTAGAGAGCTGGTATCCGTTCTACATACCAAGCTCATATCCCATTAACTGCTAGTCAATGAAATTTTACATGTGCCTTCACTACCACTGATAAATAACACTCAGTTGGACAAGTGGAATAATTGATTTATTTCTATTTGAGGCAGAGGTATGTACCAATTTATACTTTTTAGTTTTGTTATTAAAAGTATTGTGGCAAGCTCATATCGCAATAACGTTGAGCCATATATCATATAGCGGTACGTGGTTTTCGGACGATTTTACCTGTTTTTTTTCTTATAAAATGTTCAATATTAATTGAAAACTATTTTGTTTCCTGTGATAAGATTATAAATTTAATACAGATGAAACGCAATTGATGTTACCTTTACATCTAATCACTACACCAGGGTTGATGAATGAATGAATGAATAAATGAATGAATGAATGAATGAATGAATGAATGAATATAGTTTTACGGCGTACCATCACATTATAGGTTATTCGACGCCAACAGGAAGGAAGATTCCAGGTTCACTCTACATGTACAAAAAACAAACAAATTAACATACAGATTAAAAAAAATACATCAACATATGAATATGCAGGATGACCCAAGAACCTTGATACCTGCAGAACTGCAGAGTTCCAGTTAATCCAGGGTTGATTAAAACGCGTGTTTAAAAACAACACATTTTGAATATTCACGCTTGATTGCGCAAAAATGTTCTGGTACAAGTTTTTGAATTTTATGTTAAACTTTATTTATTTCACTACAATATGACTGAATAAAAAGAGGTGGTGTTCACACTAGTTTTTTCATCATTTCGAGCTCAAAATAAAAATGAAACACTTAAAATTACACGAAGTTTGCCTGCTATTTCGGACGACGTCGTCTGTTACGTTAGAAGTATATGGCGTTCTCTTGACGTCGTGTTATGTTAGTAGTATGTGGCGTTCTCTTGACGTCGTGACTGTTGTTTTTTTAAATATATTTCATTTTAGTTTAAATTCAAATTAAAAAACTATCGTGTACACCCGTCTATTATTTTTCGATATTTTTTAGTAAAAATGATAAAGTTAAACATATGTGAAATTCAAGAACTTGTACTAGCTTTTTTGCACAATCAGCCGTGATTATTAAAAATTCGTTGTTTTTTAACCCGTGTTTTAATCAGCCCCGGCGTAATAATAGGTGTAAAGCTACCAAAAAATCGTATTTCATCTGCATGAAGTTTTACTATTATCACGGGAAATTAATTTAATAATATTATTGAAAACAATTAAAAAAAAATAGTATTGATTATTTTACAATGGAAAAAACAGTGAAAAGTATATACCACCAGGAGGAGCTGTTGGCGAGAAACTGCGGTAATATATTGAAAAAGAGAAAACTTAAACAAAAGCTGAGACTTCAGAGACGAATCGACCACATTTTTGATAAAAAACATCAGATGTAAAAAAATCCGATAGGAACGCTGTGAACTACATTGCACCTTAGATGTGTACGGCCGATCTTGTGATATACCTACATGGCGCAATGGTCATATCTATGGATTATAAACTGGGCGATTCGGGCTAGAATCCCGTGACAAGTATATTTTTGTCAATTTGAAACATTATTTCCCCCCTACAGTGCTCAAAAAAAAAATTCCAACAAAATGGAAAAGATTTTTTTTCCATTATATGCATTTATATTTTTGCACATATCTAGCGATCGACCTTTATAAAAGTATTCAAATACTGGTTATGCCGCTTTAAAAATGTTAATATCAGTATGTAAATACAAACAAATATTAGGATTTACTTTAAGTCAGGTTCATTTTACATTGAAATCCTCCCCGGGCCAGTTTCCGAATATTTACAAACTTGTGAAAATCCATTCACCCATTTATGATAGTATTTATTTATTAACATTACAGTGGATACGTTGGTGTAAATTTAGATTCCGGATCCGTCAGATGGCGCGATCTTGTATTACGGTTTCCGTCTCTTCCGGTGCTTGATGACACGGGTGAATTGTGGGGCTCTGACGGGTTTAACCTGATGAACTACGACGCCGGTGGCAGACCTCTCAAATCTAATATAGCCCTGGATCCGCCAATGAGACCTCTTTTCAGGTAAATTTTAAGATTGCCTTTGATCTTTGCAGCATTGCAGCAAAACATTTATGATGGAATTCACTCATTAAAATAAATCTTCCTTTTATTTTATATAACAATTCTGTGATTGTTAAGGATTAAAATTGATTTTTATAAAGTTTTATTTATTTGCAAACTTTGTACTTTGTAAAATGCGCAAAATATACACATGCAAACACTTGGGGTGTGGATCGGAGTGTTGGGTTTTGGTTTGGTATGAATTTACTTGTCATTTTTTTCTAAATTTTAGACAAAATAGTTGTTTTTTATTGATGAAATTTGTAAATCTTATAGAAGGTTCCCAAATCCTAAGAGTGGGTATGTGTGAATTGGGAGCAAGTGTAGGTTCATCACACATTTCACTGAACTATGCTCATTTTTTAATAATTAATTAATTGAACATTTATATTTTGAATTTGAGCTTTGAAAATCAAAATTTTAATGCACAGGCCTAGGGTTTTATCGTTTTAAAAGTCCACGAGTGATTTTTTTCCAAAAACAACATTGAAAAAATAATGCAATAAACGTGTTCAAATGCCAGTTTATAGGCATTTTAGTTACGCTAAATTTACGGATCAATCAATTGCCGATAAATAATTCACGACAGAAATATGTCATATCATTGCAACCAACGATAGTAAAAGCATTTAATAACAAAACATACTTTTAGAGACACACAGCAACTTTGTTACAAAATGGTATTTTTCTATCACACTTTCAACCTAATATAATTATAATTCTTAGATTATTCAACTGAGCCCTTATTTCTTACTAAAACATGCCAAAATGATGTATTGAATTTCCCATCTTGCCTTACCCAACCAGTTTTTATTTGAATAATATTTCCGCATAATTAGCAATGCATTTTGGGATGTATCAAATGAACCACGTGACTTCAATTAAATTTCAATTTGATCCGACATGCTGGTAACAATAACGATAGAACATTGGTGCCATCTCAGTGTCATGCCATCGCGTATGGCTGTTGACACAGCGATATTACGATGGACCTAACGGAACACCATAAAAATTGTATTGTTTATTTGTGTTTATCTTTTCAGCATGCAATACGTCGCCACCAGTCTACTGCTGTTGGTTTCAGAGACAGGACAGATTTCTACATTAACCACAGGTTGACCTTTTTAAATTCATCCACACTTAAATTATACGCAAACTTTTCTTTTTAACATATTGTTAATTCCGTTATATACTATGTGTCATTGTTCACTTAGTTACGATGAATGTAAGTTCGGAACAAATCATATTTATTGATGTTAGTTTTGGCCAAAACAAACATGTCATTTACAATTGTAGCTGCAGTTGATTAAAACAAACGTGTCATTTACTACTGACGCTGCAGTTGATTAAAACAAACGTGTCATTTACTACTGTAGCTGCAGTTGATTAAAACAAACGTGTCATTTATAATTGTAGCTGCTGTTGATTAAAACAAACGTGCCATTTACTACTGTAGCTGCAGTTGATTAAAACAAACATGTCATTTACTACTGTAGCTGCAGTTGATTAAAACAAACGTGTCATTTACTACTGTAGCTGCAGTTGATTAAAACAAACGTGTCATTTACTACTGTAGCTGCAGTTGATTAAAACAAACGTGTCATTTACAATTGTAGCTGCAGTTGATTAAAACAAACGTGTCATTTACTACTGTAGCTGCAGTTGATTAAAACAAACGTGTCATTTACTACTGTAGCTGCAGTTGATTAAAACAAACGTGTCATTTACTACTGTAGCTGCAGTTGATTAAAACAAACGTGTCATTTACAATTGTAGCTGCAGTTGATTAAAACAAACGTGCCATTTACTACTGTAGCTGCAGTTGATTAAAACAAACGTGTCATTTACTACTGTAGCTGCAGTTGATTAAAACAAACGTGTCATTTACTACTGTAGTCGCGGTTGATTAAGTTTTGAATATAACAAACGTGTCAAAAGTCCACGTAGTTACGATTGGAATTAGTTTGGAACGGGATATAGGTGTTATCTGTCCACTATGTTACAGTTGATGTTAGTTTGGAATACAATACATTTGCCAATAATACACTAACTTAGGGTTTATGTTGGTTTGAAACAGAGCGTACGTGTCATTTGATCACTTAGTTACAGTTGACGTTAGTTTGGAATACAATACGTTTGTCATTAATCCACTAACTTAGGGTTCATATTGGTTTGGAACAGAGCGTACGTGTCATTTGTTTACTAAGTTACAGTTGATGTTTGTTTGGAATACAATACGTTTGTCATTAAGCCACTAATTAAGGGTTTATGTTAGTTTGGAACAGAGCGTATGTGTCATTTGCTCACTAAGTTACAGTTGATGTTATTTTGGAATACAATACATTTGTCATTAATCCACTAACTTAAGGTTTATGTTAGTCTGTTTAGTAACAGTCCAAATTCAACATTTCAGATGGCATCCAATTGGCCCAGTTATTTCTTAACGGAACTGTTGAAAGGTCCAATGGAACGTTTGTTCCCACCGCGCCCCCTGTTGTCAATGGTAACAGATTCTACTTGATGACAGAATTTGTACCGAAAGACAGTAACGTAAGTGAAAGCCTTTGCTATGCTATGGTATTTTAAAGTAAATTTAACAATTTTCCAACAAAACTGAGAACAGTGCTAAATATTCTATATTTATCGTTGATGCAGACGATCATCTTTTGCACACTGTATGAAACTATCACGTCTAAATGCTATGCCATGTCATGCATTTTACGTCATGAAATCATATAATCCTTGTAATACAGTTTTATGTTTCTAAGAAACATTAAGTACATACAAGTTCTATTTTTTCATCGAACGACATGCTAGACACATATAGATGTCACTATCCATTTTAAGTCTGACTTTCGCTATTCTTTATATTTTAATGATAGAGCATGGGACCAAAGGTCAGAGGATCGTGGGTTTGATACCCCGCTAAGGCCCGTTAGCACATACATGCTCTTAGAACTGGTTCTACCCATGAAGAAATCAAGCGTGATTAAGTTTTTTGGTTCAAAATTAGAGACCATAGTTTTTCAACTTTTGCCTTTTGTTTTACTAATGCTTGTAATTTAAAATTTCAGTCGGAAAACCTTGGTCTTCAACGTCTGTATGCTATAGATAACTACGAATCTAAGTCTGAAAAAATAAAAGTTGCCTGGTACGCAAACTTTGAGCGG
This sequence comes from Panopea generosa, assembly GCA_029582155.1. Lineage (NCBI taxonomy): Eukaryota > Metazoa > Mollusca > Bivalvia > Adapedonta > Hiatellidae > Panopea > Panopea generosa. The sequence goes on along the minus strand of CM055899.1, from coordinate 14,080,906 downwards.
GAGAATGCAATTCGAAAGAGGATTGTTTCTCCTCGTCTACATTTCAGACCTAGATCACTGAAACAAACATTAGTTGAAAAGGTTCGAGACGATGTTGACATGCAGCCGAAGCTTTTATGGGACCACTCTGCCAAGACAGTCTTTGTAAGTCTTCCGCCACCAATTTTAAGGTCAAGGTCAAATATCGCACCTGATACCGTTGCTACCTTTTGGGGAATTAAGGATTTAGGTAATGATTCCGGGCTCGTGTTTCGGACTGATAGAAGCGTGTCTAGTATGGCTATGTATGAAATGGACATTGGACCACCATCAAACGCCGGGGAGCAACTGTGGGTGGCACTCAGCGATGGAAAACTTTGTGCTATGGAAAAAGATGGAAATATATCCAAGGTTATAGATTTAACGCTGGTTCTTAAAACCGAGTTTACCATAACATCTAAAATGGTCATAACAAGAAACAGAGAGGTGTATGAAGATATCTTGATTTTTGGAATTCACGTACCATCTCCTACAATGGAATTCCTAGAAATAGCCTCTCAATTTGGAAACGACGTTTCCAGTAACGCGTCAAAGTCGTACGTCGTTGCCTATGATACACCGGAAAACGGAGATAACGACGTTATGCCTGTTATGTGGATGGTTCAAACGCCTGAAGGAACGACAGTTAATGGGCAGATAATTGGCATTAAGGGAGATAATTCAAATAGAAAAGACCAATTAGTTGTATTTTCTCAAATAGAAGGACAATTTGGAAAACTATTTTCAATTGTGTAATTGGCTTTTAAAAATATGTTTGAACAATTTTTCATTTATTTCGTTTGATGGAATTTCTTCAATGTATTAAAACATTTGACACACGATAAAGATGTTGTATTTGTTTATTTGAATATTTAGCGTCATCGAGGGTATACAAACAATCAGTTAACTTAATCCCCGAGTTCCTGGAAGAATAACCAGTACTGAAGCACACCTATCTTTGTAAGTAACTGATAACTTTCCCACAAGAATCAGTAGATCGATACGAATGGCAATGAGACGCAATGTCGTATATCAATTATCACGGAGAATGTGGCCGGGCATGTGTTCGAACTCGCAACCCTAGGATTGATAGTCAATAGCGCTACCGACCAAGCTGATAGATTTAGGTTTTAAGTATTTAAGTTTATACTTAATGTACAGGTGAAACATTAGCCTGATCTTAAAGAATATGTATCTTTGTTTTTAAAAAATATTGTTTGGCTTATTTCAAGTGTAACCAAGCGGAAACTAATAGTTCTTGTTATTCCACTATATTGACGATAATTAAAGTCAATAAAATGAAAATAAAATTAAAAAAAAAATCTACTTGAAAGCAATAATTCATCTTTATTCATTCAGATGGACAATCGTAATTACTCAACAACGATCATGTTTATATACTTATACACAACTCTAGTAGTATATACTATAGAAATGTTGGCATACATATAACTGTTTTGTAGTTAAGTATTGTGAAATGTCCCCGTTATTATTCACGCTATTAACATTTTTACAGAAACTCACAATGCTTCAAATAACATGTGCCGTGTCAATCTCAATTGATGCGAATATTCTGTAGCATTAATCCTGATGACTCATACACCGCTGAAACGTAACAGTCCGACAGTGAAATACAAGAAAAACTTCGTACAAAATATCAATTCGCCGTCAGTACACTCCCAAAGCATTGTCTGCAAAGTATCCATCAATTGCAATCTCTGCTTGAAAAGACTGTTAATCTTCTATTTTAGATCGAACTTTTCACAAAAAATGAAAACAAATCAAATCTAGCTTACAAAATTTTTGTCCGACATTATAAACTAAGTGACATGTGCTGTTTCTGAAATAAACGAATAAAAATGATATTAAATAAAGTGGGAGAAATATTGTCTAATTCTTACAGCGTGTGGAAAATATCACATCGACTAAATCTCTCTCTCTCTCTCTCTCTCTCTCTCTCTCTCTCTCTGTATATATATTTATAAATCTGCCCTTTATATAGCATGTGAGTAATCATGAATCCTTAACTGGAGTCCACAAGCAGCACTTTTTCTGCAACCACTCTGCCAGGTATACTCACTTTGACGTTTCTCATGTATGTGAGACTATACCCACGATTTTCGATGTTCAGTTTGAAATGTTCACTGTAACAAAAAATAGCAAAAGAATTTTTAAAAAATATTCCCCATGAACCGCCCAACACGGTGCTGAACACACATGTGAAGTTTCACTCAAATCAAATGAGTGGTTGCATGGATATATTACCCGATAGCAAAACTTTAACCTAAAAAACCAACGCCGACGCTGGGGCGAGTACAATAGCCCCCATTCTACAAAATGTCGAGCTAATAAGCCAACAAGAATTGTCAGAAGACATCAAAGCTCGCCTATGGGATAAAACTCACCACCCATGCAAAGATTGAGATTGGAGGCGAACGTTTAACTTGGCAATAACTCTCCTGAACATTCGTCCCGGCGAGCTAAAAATGAAAACAAAAATGAAAACAAGAGTTGACAGAAGACAACAAAGCTCGCCTATGGGATAAAACTCATCACCCATGCAAAGATTCAGATTGGAGGCAAACACCAAAACTTAAACGCAAACGTTTAACCTGGGTGTCTACAGACGGCGCCGACGACGACGCCGGGGTCATGGCAATAGCTCTCCTGGACATTCGTCCATGCAAGCTAAAAAAGGGTAAAATATGACGACCTGTATTTTATAATACAAATTAATTTTAAAACTATATACCAGATATATACACGATACAACGTTTATTGTGAAATATATGACCTACAGCCAAAAACACATAAAGTAAACAAGAATTGTCAGAAGACAAAAAGCTCGCCTCTGGGTGTCTAAGTCCAAAAAGGGCCATAACCGTGCCAAAATGAAATCCAGAGTTATGGTTCTTGTCTGTGTGTTCCATTGATGATGGTGAACACATCTGCGAAGTTTCATTCACATCCAATGAGTGGTTGCATAGATATCTTAAACTTAAACGCAAAAGTTTAACCTGGGTGTCTACAGGCGACGACGCCGACCCGGGGTCATGGCAAAAGCTCTCATTGGACTTTGTCCCGGCGAGCTAAAAAGTAAGCAAACATATTATGAAACGTTGAAATAGATTATATGATGTAATGTTGTTACTAACATAAAATATATGACGTTTCAATGTTTGATCTTGGGTTAAACAAACAATTATTGAAACCATGTTAGAATTATTCAAAATATATGCATTAAAGTAACATACAATGATAAATAGTATTATAAGAAAGAAAAATGGCAGATTTAATGTCATACACATTTCATTTCTTTTTTTTTAAAAAAAGCATAATATATTTAACAGGCGACATTTTTGATAAGTTTATCAATACTTGATGACATAATCATATTAAATCTATGTACAGTAGGTTGTTAAAATACAAGTACTTTGTAGGAATATATCGAGTTCTCAACATAGAGTAAGAAGGACAGCATAGTAAAAATGAAACTCGTCCTCAATAGTGGTGGTGTTGCACAATTTACAAGTTCGGAGGCCCCTAGCGATATCATTATGATGCCTCCTAGATTCCAGTAATAAATTATTGGAAGAAGTTCTAAATTTAGCAACTGAATGTCTAAAGTTCTTGACCGAGACGTTTAAATACAGTTCATGAGCATAGCTAGTTTTCAAATGTATGTAAAAGCTTAAATTAGACGAGTTATTGACCGACTTTCTTCATTTTCGTAAGTATTAATCTGGAAGACGCCTCAGAAAGATGGTTTAACTGTTTTTCTCATTGTACACGTATTGGTTTGTCCAAATGTAGCCAAAATTAGCCTGTAACATGGAGTTTCCTAATATAACTGACACACTTGTTTAGCCTATTATTGTCTATTATTTTCAGCATTTAATTACACTATTTTACATATATATGATAAGGCATCTTTAAAAAATTAAGCAAATAATAAATACATTTTAACGATTCAATCCGAAATGGGTACCTTCTACAATAACCAATAACTCTTGCGTTGATAGTTTTTACATTTAAACACATGTAACGTTTGCATGCAAACATATGAACAATTTTTTACGCTATTAGCGGAGAGAGGTACATATGGTTTAATCTCGTCCCTTTATCGACATTGTCACCTGTCATATGGATGGCAATCGATCTCTTTGTATATTTGGTATCAACTACTATTCCTTCTCAACATTGGCCAGTAGCCTCCACATCTACAAGTTCCAAGACCAGGAAATTGACCATATTTTCGGGGAACCTCATCAATAGACACTTGTTTGAATCCTGCAATTGTTTAAAAGAAACACATTGGTAGCTGAAATGAATTATGTTTCAAATAAAGATAGACGAATATTCTTTTCACAACCCAGAACCTCAATTTCAATCAAGAAATGGTAGGTGTTGTGTACTGTACTGTACTGTACTGTACTTTACTGTACTGTACTGTACTGTACTGTACTGTACTGTACTGTACTGTACTGTATTGTAGTGTACTGTACTTTGAAACATAGCTTTTTTATAATGAACTAAACCTATCACTGAAGGTGATTTAGACCCCTGTATTTATTAAATCAGCATTACAAAAATATGTCAGCCACATCTTTACTTGGTTGGTTCAGGAGATATGTTTCCAAAATTTAGAAAACGTCAAATGTGCCACCTCGAATTTAGACACTTGCCTTCAAGCTGTGTTCATATGTCTCTGATGTTAATCATGAATACAAAATAAATTATCTGCAAAACTGCATAGCCACAGCAAATTACAACATAAACTGAATGTTCAACTCTTACCACATGCAGGAGCTACAGTGGTCGTATTATTGTCATCACGCATTTAGGACCTGGACCTACACATGCTTTTAGATGCCAAGCTTTCATTTATACAAATGGTTTGATAGTTTTGAAACTCTACACACGTGACAGTACATGATGGATATGATGTTGATTGTAGTTAACCACACAGAACTGAATTCATAACAAATCCTCAACCGTTATTATTGATAACATGTAAAAGGACAATGAACATAAAGTTACCGAATTTCAAAAACTGAGTTGAGGAAAATCTCAAGTCGATATGTTTAGTGAAACTGGGACGTGATTTATTTAAATTTTTAAGGGTCTTCCGTGGCCGATTGTTTTAAGGCTCATGTCTCCATGATCACTTTATCCCTTAAAGCTAATGTAATAGGTTTGAGTCCCACTCGCTCCAAAAATGTAGATCCGAAAGTTTGCGGAAGGACGGTGATTCTACTCAGATTCATTCTGAAGTCTTCCTCCACCAACAAAACTGTATATGCCATATATATCAAATGAGTTGATAATGACATAGAAACCCCATTCAATTCTCCTGGTATCAAGATTTTAAGACCATTTGATATATATATATATTGTGAAATGCCGGGTCAAAATGTTTCTATTGTTTTTTATATGCAAATTCTATTCCTGTTTGTGTCAAATATTTTTATAAGAAGGAATAACGTTATACCATTTTCATTCATTTTTGTGTCAAATACTTTTATTAGTAGAAACTTTGTAATACTTTTTTCATTCATTCATTCATTTTTTGTAGCTTCGTTTGTTCATTCATACATGTAATAGCGGCAAGTTGAAGTGTTAAACGTCGATACCGTTCAATCAGGCAAATTAAGGACTGATATTTGACAAATGCAAGATGATAAATAGTCAAGACACTATGTAAGTATATACCTCAATTCGTTCGTCTATCAATAGTTTATTCAAGATGTCTTCCTTCAAGTACTCCAGATGAACAGAACTTGCCTGATCACTACTCTGACAGTTACACAGATCTGAATGCAAATTCTCTAGATTTTCCGTCCTCACGCGTACTATTTCTTCGCCTTTTATCTGCAAATAAAAGTACATACATGTATAAAAATTGTTGGAAACTTAACTCTTATCATAAGTCAGGCAAGAGGCCGAGGCCAATTTTGGCCTAAGGCACTTAATGTCTCATTAACCTATTACCCTAACCCCCTTAGTGACAGGAGCAAGTGTTTTTATTGCGCCCAAGAAATTAGAGCTGTATAAAGCAGTTGGGTATTCTTTTTGTTGAAAATGCTTAAAATGGTCATATTTCTTTGTACGTATGAGAATATTGTAACATTTTCATGAATTCTGCAAAGTTTAGATGACATTGGGTACTGTTGGATGAAGATATAACAGTTTAAAGATGCCTAGTTATACAATGCAACAAATGGGCAGAATTTTCAAAAATGAAGGAGTGTCTTCTAATTTGTGAAAAAGCACTCTGGCTAATACCATGTTTTTTCTTTAATAAACAGAGGACTATCAATGGAAACGAGATACTATAAGAACCGTCAACAATGCGTTCAGTGTCCCAGAATTGCATGTCTATATATATAAATATAATATATAAAATAGTACAAAATCAACTGGTGTGCGAGACGTCAAATATACAATATCACGATTACATATATCAAACAGTATTAACAATTCACGTACACACGCCTCACTAAATTGCGATAAGAAAACAATTGTATTTAAAGAGAACAGTTTATGTTAATTATGTGCATCTTTTAAACTAAAGGATCGAGAGATCCTCATTTTTTTTCACCTCAGAGACCGTAAAGATTTGCAATGTATTGTCATTGAAAAGAGTCTTATACGATGGCATTGTTAACCAGAATCGTTTTTTCCAACACATACACGTGGTTTCCAAGTTTCAAACAATCTTAGTGCAATACCGTTGGACTTGAGTTTAATTCAACATTTTTTTAAAAATGATTCCAAGTTTAAAATATTATCAAATCGTACAGAGGTCCATGCAGGTTACATACAAACTATTAAAGCAACAAAAAGACATTGTCCTTCAATTGTCCCTGCCATTTATATTTTACTGTTCGAGTTCAGAAACCTGCAGGTGAAAACCCATTTGTAGTAAAAGGTTCTACTAGATATCTAGATTTTGGAGTTTTTGCTCCCGAACGGAACATAAATTTGGTTATTGTTTCTGAAGCAAGAAAAACAATATTAAACATGAAAACTCTCACATACATGCAGCAAAAGGCACCATTCAAACACAAACAACGTTTTGTGAAGCTATCTTGAACGGTTTACGTAACATGTATGCTCCTGAAACGGAGTTTTTAGTATTTTTTTCAATTTGTTTACATGGTAATAAAACAAGTACTGAAAATGAAAGATATTTCATAGCAAAATGCACTAGATAACAAAGTTAGTTTATACTAATATATTTTAGCTCGATCGCGACGAAAGCTCATAGTTTATATGAACCGCTCTCGAGTCCGCTTCTTGGGTAAAACCAGTACTAAGTGTTGTTTTCTGAGAGGCACCAGGTCGAGCTTATTTCTGAAGTTAAATGAGCCTTTTCCGCATGTGGAACATGAGCATTTAACGCAGGTGGAACGACACCGATGTCAGCGAGAATACAAAAAGTCCCCTAAAGTTACACATAAATATATCAGTACCTTTTCAATCTGACAATTGCCCATCTTCTTTAAATACATTTCCAGCATATAATCGATCTAGTCTCCCCATTAAGAATAATGCCAACTTTTCCTTTATTAATATTGTCTATCTCTCGCAACCCTACGAATAGCTTCTGTTTTCCATTCCATGCAACAACTATTTTTTCTAAAGTGTCCAGTTCCTGAACATCGGCTTCCTTCGGTCCTGTGTTTATTGATACCGATATAATGTCCGAGTGTTGCACTTCATCTATACCTTCCGACAGATGGTATTTTTCTAAAATAAAATGAAAGATATGATTTACATAAATACTACTTATTTTCTGTTTACTTTTCGTTTTACTCTCAGTAATATGATCAAATGGAAAATCTAGATGACTTTTCATTTGGAAGACGAAATGTTGGGCGAGTTTGTATCTGTTTGCATGATTGATGCCACTTAAATGTTGAGCTTTGACCTACAGACAACAGAAAAAAATGGCGCTCCATCACGTGGTAGGGAAATCTAGGTTTTATCCCGGTACTATTTTATTTACATGCTCAGATCATATATACCTGCTGTACTGCAATCGGGTTATAGCTGTGGGAAGTGTTGCGTCCGCAATATTATTGTTCCAGAACGTGACGGACGGGTGCCATTTCATTTCCCCAATATTTTCGAATATCGGGGGATAATAAATACCATATAACATTTTTTTCCACATAGACATCTCAATCATTTTTTTAAAGTCAGACTATCCGCTGCGAATCGGTAAATGTTACGGATGTACAACTTTAACTCTGTAAGTTCTCTCCTCTATTTTCGGTCGTTGTGGGAGGTGGTCAAAAGTAGGACAATAAGTCTGTACAAGAACAACTAATATTGTGCTAAGTAGTTATGCTATGCACGTTTGGGTGCAATTCAGTTTAAGTTGTAGGATGATAGAAATAACTTTCATTTAGAACTGACCTTTGTATTGCCTCAGTAGTATTTGTGTAAGCTCGCTGAATTGTTTTGGAAGGTTTGCCAATTCAAAACGTCTAGTCCTCTCCTGGTCAGAATTTTCATATGGCTGCAGCTCGAATGTCACTTTTACAGGAATGTCTATAAAATAGGCAATTTTTGTGTTTTTATTGTTACCATTAGCAATAAAATGCGTAGGAAGATTGTGAATTCCCATAGCCGTAGTATGTTTCTGTATAAAGTTAAACAACTTGTCAACCGATATGAGACTATCTGAATGATACATGGTATATTCCTCACATATTTTACAATCTAACAATGGACCCCCTATGTCCAGACCCCTCAAACTCGAACAGGGCTTATCAAGTGCTTTTCCTTTAAGTCCTGCAATAAAAAACTGTGTGAAAGGACTTCCAAAATCATCCGCTACCCTGGTGATATCCAGATACCTGCTTGCATTCATCTGTATTATGCAATTTCCTTTTGACAGTTCTGGTACAGCAAAGCCAGGAGCTGTGCAACAATCTAGGAAAACGATAAATCTTGTGTAGCCAACACCTGACAATCGTTGAAAAAGATCATTCTCTAGGTCTTCTTTAGTAATAAACTCATCGTCGCTTCCAAGAAGAAAACCGTTGTCCTCACAATGTCCGTTAAAATAGAAAACAAGCGTATCCAATGTTTTATGTTGACCCTTTTCATAAAGTTCATTTATACTGTCTTGTAATTTTGATTTCAATGTGTCGGGTTCTCCATGTTTTGTTGGTTTAATACAATATGCATGCTTCTTCTTGAAGAAAGAGAAAACAGATCAACCATTACGTTTTTATACTTAAATAAGAACAACAGGAAAATGTCATAATCGTACGAAAATTATCCCGAATTTTGGTAGAACAGTTTGGGTCCGTCGTGGCTGAGTGGTCTAAGGCGATGTTTCAAGATCACTTACCTCTCACCGCTAATGTTGTAGGTTCGAGTCCCGCTTGCTCCAAAAACTTTATGTGAGAAAGTTTGCCAAATACTTGCGGAAGGAGGGTGGTTTTACTCAGTCTGACTCAGTCTGAGATCTTCCTCAACCAGTAAAACTGGAATTGCATAATATAGCCTGAAATGTGTTGACACTGGCATTAAACCCCATTCAAAAAATGGTATAACGGTTTAAGAATTTACTAAATTTAAAGATTAGATTAAAATTTCTAGAGTAAAGGCATATTTTTTATATTTATTCTGCAAATTTAAAAAAAATCCAAAGGCTGTAACTTAAGTACCTGTTAATACACACATGGGAGAGAGAAAAATTAAAAAAAAATGTTCATGCAAGAGTTATCCAACTTGGTTAATGTCGTTGGTTTAATGACTAAGAAATATTGTAGGAAGTATTGTGTGAAATTTCGATCAAATACATTAAGTGATTTTTGAGATATGAACTTCGTGGTAGTTGCACACGAAACTTAAACCAGTATTTCTAAGTAAACATATTTAAAAAAAAACAACTTTAACCAGTATTTCTAAGTAAAACATATTTAAAAAAAAAATAATAAAAAAAAATTAACCAGTATTTATAAGTAAAACATATATTAAAAAATCCAACTTTAACTAGTATTTCTAAGTAAAACATGTTTAAAAAAAAAAAAAAAATAAAATTAAAAATATATATTTTTTAAATAAATTAAAAAAAAGTACTCAGCATCTGCATTATATTATGTAATGCAGGGTGTTAATTGTAACTATAATCCAATGTGAGTGTCCTAGCACTAGTACTTATTGAGAAATAGTGTAAAAATGAACTTAACATTGGAGATAAATGCAAAATTCAGCATCAAGCAAAGTCAATGGACCATGCAATGTAAGTCATACTCAACATCTGCAGTATATAATGTGATGCAGGGTGTTAATTGTAACTATAATCCAATGTGAGTGTCCTAGCACATGTACTTGTTGAAAAATAGTGTAAAAACGAAAACTTAAACGTTGGAGGTAAATGCAAAATTCAGCATCAAACAAAGTCAATGGACCACGAAAATTTAACGTTTGAGCTAAATATAAATGTTTGACGTCGCCGCTTCGTCGACGGAAAAGCAACACCTTAATCTCATCTCTCCTTCGTCGCGGCTAGAAAAAATTGATGGTTTAAAGAAAAATAATGGACTGACGTCAAGTGGGAAATTTATCAATTGCTGGCGGAGATGGGTGTGCCTGAGTACTGGTTAACATTTCATGATCCCAGGAAAGAGTGGCAAGGTTAACTGGTCGTCTTTTAGCCCTCGATGGCAATTAAAAGACGCTTTATATTCAAACAAAACAAATCATTGATCAATTTGTTTGATGATCATGCAAACCTGATTCCCATAACCAATGGATGTTTTGATACGAAGGTGTCATGGGCATCAAGCATTTCATTGGAAAATATTTCTGCACATTTCTTCATCTTCATGTCATTTCCAGCAATCAGCAACGCCCCCCATTTTTTTCCTGAAGGTCATATGATAAAACCATTTATTTTCGAAATTTCTGTCAAACCAAGTGTAATGTTTTACGACGTGTAAAATAATTTCACCATCTTCTACATGCACAGAATTGTTCAGGACATTTATACCGAAAACAAGAAAATTTCGGTTTCCATACATATATTAAAAAACAAAATATATTAAATTATCTTAATGAGAGATAATAATGGGGCCATCACGGCAAATTAATGAAAATAAGTAAAGGCGAAACAACTTAACTATAATCATGGTAAAAAGTCGAAATAACGATTTTGAAAAGTCGAAACTACAATGGTGAAAAGACGAAACTACGATGTTGAAAAGTCGAAATAGTAATATTCCATCGTAATTCCGCCTTTTCGCCATCGCAGTTTCGTTGTTTCGACTTTTAACCAACCATTGTAGTTTCGACTTTTCACCATCTTTCTCCAGTTGCTCAAACGCACTAGTATATTTAACAAACGTCATATAGACTATAGGTTGGGTCCAAAACACGGTTTTAATATTCAACGCTTTATAGTTTATACATTGGATTCTGCTTCGCATGTCACAAATAAAATATTTAACAGTAACATGTTGTTAGGTACGCGTCTGCTTGATTCCAAATTCTCAATATTTCATTATAAAACAAGAGCTGTCAGAAGACAACAAAGCTCGCCTCTGGGTGTCTAAGTCCAAAAAGGGCCGTAAGTGTGCCAAAAAATGCAACCAAGAGTTACGGTTATTGTCTCTGTGTGTTCCATTGATGATGGTGAACATACATGTGAAGTTTCATTCACATCCAATGAGTGGTTGCATAGATATGTGAAACTTGTACGCAACTAAACGCAAAGTTTAACCTGTGTATCTAAGTCCAAAAAGGGCCATAACTGTGCCTAAATGCAATCCAGAGTTATGGTCCTTGTCTCTGTGTGTTCCACTGATGATGGTGAACACACATGTTAAGTTTCATTCACATCCAATGAGTGGTTGCATAGATATGTGAAACGTGTACGCAACTAAACGCAAAGTTAAACCTGGGTGTCTAAGTCCAAAAAGGGCCATAACTGTGCCAAAATGCAATCCAGAGTTATAGTTCTTGTCTCTGTGTGTTCCATTGATGATAGTGAACACACATGTGAAGTTTCATTCACATCCAATGAGTGGTTGCATAGATATGTAAAACTTGTACGCAACTAAACGCAAAGTTTAACCTGGGTGTCTAAGTCCAAAAAGGGCCATTACTGTGCCAAAATGGAATTCAGAGTTATGGTTCTTGTCTCTGTGTGTTTCATTGATGATGGTTAACACACACGCAAAGTTTCATTGACATCCAATGAGTTGTTGCATAGATATGCGAAACTTGTACGCAAAAGTTTAACCTGGATGTCTACAGACAACGACGACGACGCTGACGCCGACGACGACGACGACGCTAACGCCGACGACGCCGGGGTTATGACAATAGCTCTCCTTGGACTTCGTCCCGGCGAGCTAAAAAAAAAAGTAGTGTAATTCTACATTTTATTAAGGCAGGCAGGCAGTCATATTTGGAGCAACAGATGACAATCTATGGCATCAAAGTGATTTTAAAACTATTGGTAATGAGTTCAGTGTTCCAGAATTGTTGTGTATGATGTTAAACGAATAACTATCTTATCTATTATTGAAGGAAAGTAACAAATTAACAGATCTTTCAGTAAAAACTACTAATTTCAAGATTTTTAGAAGGCACGTGTTTTACATCAATTCAATGTCAAAATGTCAGTTTTGTTACTTTATTTTGACAAATATCACTCCGCGAACCCCTAGCATTCCTACTGTGACATCTCTAGTGATACCTTGATATTTGAGATAGATAGATATCTGGTTGTTGCTTTCTTGATTCATCTGTCTGTTAAGAACATTTTTGCTGTTCATTAAAATGTCCATTAATGTACCAGATATGAACCGAATACAAAAAAATATTGGTTCATATCAAATTATTGTTTTTTATGAATTCAACGCCAATGTGTGACCTTTACCTGTGAGGGACATACCTTGTTTTTGCTTTGATGCGACAATCCACCAGGTAAACAACTGTATTTAGTTTTATAAAGTCATATATATGCAATAAAAGTAATGAATCGTCGCGTAAACAGTTTCTACTTTATATAAAGATGGTATTTTTTTGGTTACTTTGTTCTTTGAGGTACAGAACTGACTTTCTGTTCTGCATTGCATCTTGACGTGATGAATACTTGCTTATGGCTATATCAAAACATATACATGCATGTGGCTATTCTTAAATAAAAAATGTCTGTTTAACGTGCTCATACCTATCCAATAAAATTGCAAACTTTTTTTCAAATTACTAGTAAGAAAATCAAATTCTTGCGATAACAAATGCCTGCCTACATGCCTGCCAGCCGCCCTTCCGTCCGTCTGTCTGCCTGCCTACCTACAAGAACTTACTTTATTCAGGAACATCGAACGAACCGTTTTAAAGATGGTTTTACGAACCGGACAGTTACATTTTCAGCTAGCAAATACTGCTGATCAGAGTGACTAACTGATAAGCAAACGGACATATCGATATGAAGGTTAGGTTATACTGTCAATTATAAGTGCAATTATAACTCACCAAAGGGAGGATCAACTTCGTTACCACACGTGTGACAATGGGTTGGATTGAGGTATGAATTGCGCATACAAGCCACACATACATGAAGGTTACAACCCAGGCTATGGTTCAGTACATCCCTACCAGCTAAAAAATAGTAATTTATACATAAAAGTAACACCACAGCGTGGTCTAGTGGGAGAGCGTCCGCTCTGCATGTGAAAATACGTGAATTCAATCCCCGGCCGGGTCATACCAAATACTTGAAAAATGGTACAAGAAGCTTCATCGCATGGTGCTTGGCATTAAGAGGAAAGTTCTAAATCTGGCCGGCCCAGTGTCAGTATAATGTGACCTGGTTGGCTATCATCATACCATGTGTCTGCGACATGTTACTCCAGTGTGGCAGCCCTCAGAATACTGTTTCAAGTAGACACGGTCGCCATACAACAACACTACTAAACTATAAGGCCATTCAAAGAAAAGTATCTGGTAATGTCAAGCCAGTTGAAAATCTTACGGAAGTTCAGTGGATAAAGTGTTTGCAGCTAATCCCAGACTTTGCGTGTTAGATTCTGGTAGACTGGAAGACTATAGAAAAACATCCAGTACCTCTACCAAGGACAAGGACTCTACAGCAATTCGTATTGCTAAGATAACTGCGCTTCAATGAATTAATATAAACCAAAACGATCATGAAATTATACATGATCAAATCTAAATTTATATAAGATGAAATCAAAACCATAATCATTTATGGTATAGATTAATCGGCCAATTTACCTGCAGGGTTAACCATACATATGACACATTTGCTTATATTTTCTGAAGGCGTCCAGAATGGACCAGTGGAGAGAAGTCCCTGAAATTAAAAAAAACACAATGTATCGGTGGTACCAATCGATGATTCTGGAACAAGTGTTTCATTGAACAGTGTTCAGCTACCACTATCGAGATGAGCTCTCTAATTGACAAAGTATAGGATTGTTCAGGGCATATATAAAATGATAGTTAGCTTATATTGGTTAGATGAAAATGTCAAACTGGCAAATGATCACAATGCAATTGAATTTATGTTTCTTTGACCGACTTAATTAATTTTATTAAAGAAACTGAGCGGAATGTTAAGTAATTTAAATATAATTTTCTTCATGCTCAAATTGGAGGTACCCAACACCAGGTGGAAGAATGGTAAAAAGTGGTATTTTTTACCCCATTTTTTTTTACATTTTCATTTGAGTCTAGGATAGTACTTTAATATGTTATAGGACTTTTTGGTCCACGAATGTTTAACATAGTGAAAATAATTCATATAAGGTCAAGTTTTATAATGTAAGTCAATGGAAAACTCAATGATGATAGCTGCAGTGTTTGTGATGGGAAAGAGGATGTAAAGCGAAAATAATTTTTGGATTAGATGTTTGGTTCTTCACTCTGAACTTCCACAAATTGACCTTTACTCACAAGTCTCGCTGGATTCCCACCCATACTCTTGAAGTTCAAAACAAGAATGTGTAGTAATGGACAGAATCAAAGGACCATAACTCATCGAAATAAAGCAAAGAAAATATGCCCATATCCACTTGGCAGTGATGCATCCAAGGAAGTTATATTAATTTCCAACAAAAGGTTTTAGAGAAATATCGTAGACAAGGAGTTTGTAATTGACGGAATCAAAGGGCCATAATTCTGTGAAAAATCATTGAATCAGAACACAAATATCATATACGAATCTCCACCTGGTAGTGATGCCTCCTATACAGTTTAATAAAATTCCATCTAATAGTAAAAGAGATATAGCGCGGATAAGGATAATGTAATGGTGGAATCAAATGGTCATAAACTCCATGAACAAGAATTCCGCGGAAGGATATGTCTCGCCGTGTCCGCTTTGACCATAAATACACACATGGGAGAAAAAAATATTAAAATACAATGACAAAAATGGTCGCATGTATCTGTAAAGCTCAACAATTATTGTTTTAACCCAATGGTAACAGAGAAATGACATAACAACTTCCATAATATATTAAGGAGTCTTTATTTACAATAATTATTTGATTTGATGAATTTAGTAACAGCCACGATTTGCAAAAATATGACACAAGAATTTGCATTATATTCATGCAAGAGTTATCTAACTTGGTTAATGTAGTAGGTTTAATGACTAAGAAATATTGTAGGAAGTATTGTGTGAAGTTTCGATCAAATAAAGTGATTTTTGAGATATGAACTTGATGGTAGTTGCACACAAAACTTTAACCAGTAGTTCTAAGTAAAACATATTTAAAAAAAATATATATTATTATTTAAAAATAGCAAAAAAAAATATTTTTTAAAAAAAAAACAACAAAAAACAAAAAACAAAAAAAACAAAACAAAAAAAAAACTCAGCATCTGCAGGGTGTTAGTTGCAACTATGATCCAAGTATGAGTGTCCTAGCACTAGTACTTGTTGAGAAATAGTGTCAAAACGAAAACTTAACGTTGGAGGTAAATGCAAAATTCAGCATCAAACAATGTCAATGGACCATGAAATGTAGGTCACACTCAGCATCTGCAGTATATAATGTGATGCAGGGTGTTAGTTCTAACTATGATCCAAGTATGAGTGTCCTGGTACTTGTACTTGTTGAGAAATAGTGTAAAAACGAAAACTTAACGTTGGAGGTAAATGCATAATTCAGCATCAAACAATGTCAATGGACCATGCAATGTAGGTCATACTCAGCATATGTAGTGTATAATGTGATGCTAGGTGCTAGTTGTAACTATGATCAAAGTATGAGTGTCCTAGCACTTGTACTTGTTGAGAAATAGTGTAAAAACGAAAAATTAAACGTTGCAGATAAATGCAAAATTCAGCATCAAACAAAGTCAATGGACCATGCAATGTAGGTCATACTCAGCATCTGTAGTGTATGATGTAATGCACGGTGTTAGTTGTAACTAAGATCCAAGTATGAGTGTCCTAGCACTTGTACTTGTTGAGAAATAGTGTAAAAACGAAAACTTAACGTTGGAGGTAAATGCAAAATTCAGCATTAAACAAAGTAAATGGACCATGCAATGTAGGTCATACTCAGCATCTGTAGTGTTAAATGTGATGCAGGGTGTTAGTTGTAACTATGATCCAAGTATGAGTGTCCTAGCACTTGTACTTGTTGAGAAATAGTGTAAAAACGAAAACTTAAACGTTGGAGGTAAATGCAAAATTCAGCATCAAACAACGTAAATGGACCATGCAATGTAGGTCATACTCAGCATCTGTAGTATATAATGTGATGCAGGGTGCTAGTTGTAACTATGATCCAAGTATGAGTGTCCTAGCACTTGTACTTGTTGAGAAATAGTGTAAAAACGAAAACTTAAACGTTGGAGGTAAATTCAAAATTCAGCATCAAACAAAGTCAATGGACCATGCAATGTAGGTCATATTCAGCATCTGTAGTGTATAATGTTATGCAGGGTGTAAGTTGTAACTATGATCAAAGTATGAGTGTCCTAGCACTTGTACTTAATGAGAAATTGTGTAAAAACGAAAACTTAAACGTTGGAGGTAAATGCAAAATTCAGCATCAAATAAAGTCAATGGACCATGCAATGTAGGTCATACTCAGCATCTGTAGTGTATAATGTGATGCAGGGTGTTAGTTGTAACTATGATCCAAGTATGAGTGTCTTAGCTCTTGTACTTGTTGAGAAATAGTGTAAAAACGAAAACTTAAACGTTGCAGGTAAATGCAAAATTCAGCATCAAACAAAGTCAATGGACCATGCAATATAGGTCATACTCAGCATTTGAAAGGTACAATGTTATGCAGGGTGTAAGTTGTCACTATGATCAAAGTATGAATGTCCTGGCACCTGTACTTGTTGAGAAATTGTGTAAAAACGAAAACTTAAACGTTGGAGGTAAATGCAAAATTCAGCATCAAACAAAGTAAATGGACCATGCAATGTAGGTTATACTCAGCATCTGTAGTGTATAGTGTTATGCAGGGTGTAAGTTGTAACTATGATCCAAGTATGAGTGTGCTAGCACTAGTACTTGTTGAGAAATAGTGTCAAAACGAAAATTTAACGTTGGAGCTAAATGCAAAATTCAGCATCAAACAATGACAATGGACATGAAATGTAGGTCACTCAGCATCTGCAGTATATAATGTGATGCAGGGTGTTAGTTGTAACTATGATCCAAGTATGAATGTCCTAGCACTTGTACTTGTTGAGAAATTGTGTAAGAACGAAAACTTAAAGTTAACAATATTTAAACAGTCCTAAGAGGGCATGAATCACTCTACTTGAAACCGGAGACCTGACTGCAACACCTAATATGGGACCTGCTTACAATGCTAAATGTAAAATACCTAAGGCCTGTGGCTTGAACTTTTAAAGAAAATAATTTAAGTTTCCTTTAAAATGTGGTTATAAGCCCTGTGACGGGGAGCATTCCAACCAAGTCGTGTATCAAACTGAAGACAACTAAAAATGACATGGTCTTTGTCAATAAGGCAGTAAACTGTGTTTTTCAACAAGAGCCGTAAATGTGTTGTTTAAATGGGGGATAGTGTAATGAATAGTGTTGGCCGCTCACGCTAGAAGTTGGGGGGTTCGATCCCCCGGTTGACCCAATGCCTCTCATGAAACACTCAGTACTGGTTCTACTCAATAAGCGGATTCGTGAGCGATACATATAAGCTCTGATCTTTCATCGCATTCAAGGAAAAATAAATAAGTATAAACTTAACTAAATGTGTTGTTTCTGGTCCAATTTAACCAGTTTAAGTTTCATGGATATAAAATGAAAATTGGAAGGTTTTACAAGAAAAGTTAACAATTAGAAACTGGGCGGACAAATAATCACGACTGGCCTTTGACAAGGGAAATAAAGTATGTTGATAACATTGGAAAAAACTCAATAAAAGCATAAAGGCATATTTTGTGTATCGTAAGTTTGAATTATGATATGTAATGTGATGGATACCTTGATATGGCCTTTGTTTCTGATGGGATAGTCTCTAATGTTTGTTTTGACATCTATCAATTTCGTCTTGCACAGCTGTTTATTCTTGCCTTCGACAGGCTTCGCCCCAGTAAGCAATTCAAGAATAACTGAAAACTAGAATGATGTCAACAAAAGGGTAAAACTCACGAAACAACAATCAAACAAAAACATCCCAACAATATGTAAATGTTCACTTGTATATTCAGTTTCAATTGAATAGTATGTAAACTAAGGGAAATGATTCACAAGGTCCACCCATGTAGTAATTCTAATATGAATTAATACTATAAAGTCGAAGAAGGGGCATAACTCTAGATAATCAGTTGGATTGCAAAATCCCGACGTTATGCGCATGGACACTTGTTGCTTATGATGTATTTAGAAAATTGAACTGTATCAAAAATAGATGAAATCACTTAGTACCGAAGTTATATTACTTAATGATGTACAAACATTCCTCTAATGTATATTTTTACAAACAGGAGGCCAAAAAGGGCATGAGGACGCTCTCCTGACTCATAAATTAAGTTTTGGACAATTTTTAGTAATGGTGGCCATCTTGAATTTCAGATCGAAAAAAATAATCTTCTGTATAGTCTCCTATGCAATAGAAACATCCATGTGAAGTTTCAGTTTAATTGGCCTTTTGGTTTCAGAAAAAATGAAAGAAAAGAGAATTTTCTGTTTTCCCATAGTATCCCTACGTTGAATTCTATGTCCCCTTACATGACCCCTATAAAATTCTTATCTGCAATCAAACCCCTACACATAGGGATAATTTATGCTAAATATGAACAAATCTGACATACCCGTTCTTAAGAAAACGATTTTAGTAACTCCCAATTTTTACCTTTTTGGGGGTCCTCCTTACCCCTAAAGACAGTGGAACCCGGTCATTTTAAAAAAATTGAACCTCCTTCACCAAACAATGGTTCTGTGAAGATATAGGCAAATTCTTTTCCATTTAAAAAATATATATATATATATATATTAAAATGACATGTGTTCTCTTATTGAACCCTCGGGACGGGGTTATTTTAAACACTAAGGACACCATTTGAACAAATCTAACAAAACTATAGTTGGTCATCATTACTACATAAACATTTTGAAAATCTGTTGCACCGTTCATGAAAAGTAGATTTTTTAAGTTTTGGACTATTTTTAGTTGTGGCGGCAATCTTGAATTTCCGATCGAAAGAAAATCTTCTGTACAATATCCTATGCAATAAAAACATCCATGTGAAGTTTCAGTTTAATTGGCCTTGTTGTTTCAGAATTGATGAAAAAAAAGAGATTTTTCTGTTTTCCATAGTATCCCTATGTAAAATTCTAAGTTCCCTTACAGGGCCGCTATAAATTTTAGCCCCTAAATTCTTATCTGCAATCAAACCCCTAAACATTGGGATAATTTATGCCAAATGTGAACAAATCTGACATACCGGTTCTTAAGAATGAATGAATGAATAGGGTTTTATGGCGTACCAACACATTATAGGTTATTCGACGCCAACAGGAAGGAAGATTCCATGTTCACTCTACAAAAACAACAAATTAACATACAGATTTAAAAAAATACACAAACAAATGAATATGCAGAATGAACATAGAACCTTGAAACCTGCAGAACTGCAGAGTTTCAGCAAATTCTATCGTATAACTCAAATTGTCGCTTCTTACAACATGCATTAGCCACAGTTGTCCTATTCTTGCCATCACTCATATGGCACCCCGAAACAACACATTGGTTGATAATTTAACCACAGTTGTGAACATGACAAAAATAATAAAATGAACATGACACCCATTCGGAGGATTCCTACCCCTCTGCAGAGATCGGCAATGATTATATCCTATCCGCCGGAACCACGCGGACTCGGTTCTTAAGAAAAACGATTTTAGTAATTCCAAATTTTTACCCTTTAGGGGGCCCTCCTGACCCATTAAGACAGTGGAACCCAGTCATTTTTACGAATCTGAACCTCCTTCACCAAACAATGGTTTTGTGAAGATATAGGCAAAATCATTTCCATTAAAAAAAAAAATATTATGTCATGTGTACCCTAATTGAACCTTCGGGGCGGGGTCATTTTTAACACAAGGGACACAATTTGAACATATCTAACAAAACTGTAGTTGGTCTTCATTACTACATAAACATTTTGAAATTCTGTTTGGCCGTTCATGAGAAGAAGATTTTTTAAGTTTTCGACCATTTTTGGTAATGGCGGCCATCTTGAATTTCAGATCGAAAAATAATCTTCTGTAATGTCTCCTATGCAATAGAAACATTCATGTGAAGTTTCAGTTTAATTGGCCAATTGGTTTCAGAAAAAGTGCTGCTAACGACGGACAACGCGCCATCGCATAAGCACATCTGGCCTTTGGCCAGTAGAGCTAAAAATTGAACAGATATATCATAATTGCAAAGCAATAGTGAATAAAAAACCAGTGGAAAATACATGAAGCGCAGTGGATAGTGTCGGATGATCCCATATAAGCTCTGAGCATACTTCGTGATTGGTTTAAAATAAATTGGTATAAACGAAACCAAATAACTTTAAAGATATTTTGTGAATTAAGGATGTATCTCAAGATTGATTTTTAAGGGGCATAACTCGAAAAATTGTTTTTAAGCGTCCTTTTTGAAACTTTTATGGTCAAATAAAACAAAAAGTGCAAAGGTTTTTCATTTTAATGAATGTTTGTTTTTTAGATTTAAAAAACTCTGAGAATATATCAATTAATAATTAATATTCAAAAGTCGAGCTAAAAAGAAACAAAAGATAATATACGCTTGATGTTCGATGTTGTATTTTTCAAACATACAAGCTTAACATTGATGAAGAACAATGGACACATTATGATCTCAAAACTACTCTTCGAGTATTTGACGCAGATGAACTAATATTATATAATAGAACTTACCAACTCCGAAGTTTAGACAATCAGTCTTTTCATTTAAATCTGACATTCTGCTTGACATGAAATAGCCAGGTGTTCCAATCATATCTGACTGTGTCATTGTTTTACGTGTCTGCCCTTCTTCAAACTCCCGTGATAAGCCGAAGTCTAACAGTCTGGCATTACCATCCTTGTCCAGAACAATGTTTCTTGTGGTAATATCACGATGTATAATTGGACCCCTAAAATACAAGTTAGATTTCAGTTTAAATTACGATTTCTATGTTTTTTGTCAATTTTTTCCTACGGATAGAATTTTAAAAACTTTTCAGTATTGAAGTTTAATGTACGTTTATACAATATCAGATATAAAAAATACATGTTGCCGCACATATCTTTTGTTATCACCTCATCAATAACAAACCCGTCCTTGAAATTTGGAGAAAAAATGTAGTTTTTACAAGAAATGCGAGACAAATATTTAGAATTGTTTACATCTAGTATTTAATTTAAACTAAATACAAAGATGCATGCAAATAATAATATTTGTCAACGAAAAGGTAATTATAAACTTGAATTTAACTGTTTAAGATTTTTAAAAATAAAATCATTTCGGACGAGTGTCAATTTCTTTTCAATTTTGCAATAAATATATAGCTTTTACTTAAATATTTTATATAGTGTATGGATAAACTTTGCTTAAAATCTCACAAAATACTCTCTGATGCCCATTCTAATGACAATCAATACAAAAATACACTTTACCGCGTAATTGCACAAAAAAGTAGCTCTTAAAGTGTGCCGTCGTTAAACAAATTACAGTTGCAAAATGAATATGTTTAAATCAAATGAATATATTTGTATATAGATTAACATTTCTGTAATATTTCATTTTCAGATTAATTTCTTATAAACAATTATTTTATGCCGCTATGCATATTTAACATATTGAACACATTACAAACCTTTTAATATTAAAGGTGACCTTGGATTTAAAACCTTAATTTTCGGCCCGACAAACCTTATTATTTTGACTATTTATCTCAAGTCTGATTGGGTTCCGTATAGTACCATGACAGTGATAGTGGACAAACCATTTGCGATTATTAATTGACGTATGAGCAGATGGACAATTTGAATAACATATGCCAACTTAAACGTGTTATGATACAATAAGAACATTTGACCATTATAATTCTAAGAAGCAGGGATATAATATTGAAGAATATAGAAATAAATAGTGTATAAGGATATTTATAGTAATTTCTACTACCTTAGCCCTTCAACCGGGCAGTGGAGGAACTTCATGGCTGCGGCTATCTGATATAAGATTTTCAGACGCTCTTCGGCTGTGAGTTCTGCAGGCTTCCTATTTTTTACATTGTCTACATCTTTCGCAATAGCTGTCATTAAATCATACTTCTCCAGATAAGGCAACATGAAATAAAGGACCCTGAAAGAGAATCAAACACATGCTGAAAAAAGTTTTGCAACACATTTTTTATCAATATTTTTGCAATATCAATAAAAAATATCAAAGGACACAAGAGTCGCCAATCTGTTGGTTTGTTGGAATATTGAGAGTCGTTTTTATGTCATCAAGGACTACAGACGATCAATTCACCCAACCACTCTTTCATAGTAACCGGTACTGGAGCACAACACCGGAAACAAGTGAACTTTCCCAATTGAACCAGCAGTGAGACAAAACGCAATGAGACGCATATATCAATCATCATTGAAACAATGACTGGATGAGGATTCAAGCTCGCAACTCTTGAATTTATAGTCACATGCCATACCGACTGAAAATAGCTTTAAGGGCTTGTCCCGAAAGAACTTTATCGGTTTTATTAAAACAGCCACCAGATATGAATATAATTCCTATATATCTAAATTTACTGATGATTTCAATGTCTGTATCACTTTATTTGAATCTCATTTTTTTATCCAGTTACCCCCCCCCCCCCCCCCCCTTCTGAACATCTTAAACACATAGGTGAAACGCCTAGTACAATACTCTTCTAAAACATGTAATGATCCTTTTCTACAATTTTGCTAATAAAAATATCATAAGCACATAACAGTAAACATAGATTAAATATACCGACATCAATCAGCTTAACCTTTTTTTGTATAAAATCTTGATATAATTCATTTAAAAACATGCTAAACAGAAAAGGCGAAAGAAATTCACCTTGAGGGAACCCGATATTACACGAGGATTCACTGCTGAATGTATTCATATATTTTACTTTTGATTTTAAACATTTATACATGTATCTAATTAACTCCAGAATTGTTCTCCATGCCCCTGATTATAATCAGTTAATGCCAATGATCCCTAACCATAGAGTCGAAAGCGTTTTTAAAGAACAGTAAAGAGTAACTCCATAGTTTAAGGTATGTAAAATAAGCTTGTGTAAAACAAAACTTTTGTCTGGCGTGTTCATTCTTTTACTAAATCTTGCTTTGGATTCTACATAGATTTGAAGATATTAACATGTTATTTAGAAACTCTTGTAAATTGTTTGCCTAAGACAATAAAGTACCGAAGCCCCCTATAATTGCTTAAATCACTAGTGTCACAATCTTTAAAAGTAGACACTACATGACATTATCTGGGAAATAGCCACGTGCTAGACAGGATTCAAATAGTTTATTAAAATAAGGTTATAAAACATCTGAACCGTTTTGGAACAACTCATTTAATAATAAATCTGGCTTACCGCTTCAATTATTCCAAAGCTGTTTAAGCAATTCATCATCTGTTTTATTTTAAAATCAAATTCTTCAAACATAATTTGTAGTCCAACAATTAGAATTACAAGAGTTGTCGGAGAGAAAGCGTGGTCGACTATTCGAATATTTGTCACAAAACTACAAATTTGATTGAGATTGATGACAAATACAATCAAATAAGAGTTATCAAACTTATAAAATCAACAAAATTAATTAGGTCTTAAATGTGTATAAAGTTTCAATCTAACACATGCAGTGACTGCTGAGTTAAAACATTTTGAAGTCAAACAAAGGCCTTAATTTGCAAAGAGATCTGGCAAGAGTTATCCCACTTGATTTATTAAGTTGGTTTCATGACTACAAAGTAATATGTAAAGTTTCAATCAAATACATTGAGTGGTTGGTGTGATATTGACTTGGTGGTACTTGCACGCAAATCTTAAACCAGGTTTTCTAAGTGAAACAAGTGCAATGATTTGCACGATATTCAAGCAAGAGTTATCTAACTTAGTTATTAGAGTGGGTTGATGACTGAGAAGACTTGTGTAAAGTTTCAATCAAATACATTGAGAGGTTGGTGAGATATGGACTTAATATTACTCGCAAAACTTTAACCAGAATTTCTAAGTCAAACAAGGGCAATAAATTGCATGGTATTCAAGCAAAAATTATTGTTGTAGGGTTGATAACTTGGAAGATTTGTGTAAAGTTTCAATTAAACACATTGTGTGATTGGTGGGATAGGCACTTGGTGGTACTTGCACGCAAAACTTTAACATAATTTCTAAGTAAAACAAGGGCAATAATTTGTATTATTTTCATGCAAGGGTTATTTAACTTAGTTATTGTAATAGGGTTGATGTCATGGAAAGCTTGTGTAAAGATTCAATTAAATACATTATAGTTTTGTTTCAATAATTTTCAATAGATACACGACACGGTCCCCTACCGCAGTTAGCAGGTACAAGGAATGAGATAGGTGGGTACGAGATGGGAAATACATAGATTAGAATCATTCTATAATTCATGGTGATTTTTCGAGTATGCGTTTTTACTGTTCATTAGAATATTTTTGCTAATATATACGAACTTAAGTATATTAAAAGAGTTTTTGTAATGGACAGTATGTAATATATAAAATATACAATTGACATGTTTGTATCTTCGATATTTGATCTGTAGTGAAGAGCTGGGTCCAGTTAACTCAGTCGGTAGCGCGTCTGACTATCAACCCATGGGTCGTGAGTTCAAATCACCGCCCAACCACATTCTCCGTGATGGTTGATATACAATATTGCGTTTTATAAACAATTGTCTCTCACCGCCGATTCAAGCGAGAAAGGTATCAGTTAACCTGAAAAATTAAGTCGAAAAAGTTCCATAACTCTACCAAAATGCAATCCGGAGTTATGGTTTTTGTCTGTGTGTGTACCATTGATGATGGTGAACACACATGCGAAGTTATATTCATATCCAATGAGTGGTTGCATAGATATTTAACCTGATAAAAAACTTTAACCTGAAAAATGAAGTCGAAAAAAGGCCATAACTCTGCCAAATGCAATCCAGAATTATAGTTCTTGACAGTGTGTGTTCCATTGATGATGGTGAACACACATGTGGAGTTATATTCATATCCAATGAGTGGTAGAATAGATATCTTAAACTTAAACTCAACTAAACGTAAAAGTTTAACCTCGGTGTCTAAGTCCAAAAAGGGCCATAACTGTGCCAAAATGCAATCCAGAGTTGTGGTTCTTGTCTCTGTGTGTTCCATTGATGGTGGTGAACACACATCGGGAGTTTAATTCACATCCAATGAGCGGTTGCATAGATATCTTAAACTTAAACGCAAAACTTTAACCTGGGTGTCTAGTTCTGTCTACAGACGACGCCGACGACGAAGCCATTTTCATGGCAATAGCTCTCTTTGGACTTCGTCCCGGCGAGCTAATAGAAATAAAGACTCAAACACGTCATCAGTTTTTTTTCGTACGTTGAAAGGTCACTTTCATCCGAAAGATAACTTGTTATAAAACAACAATCACAAACTTCTATTTCTTAAGTAGTTTGAAACCATTAGGAAGTAGTAAATGGGAGCATATGAAATAAGATATGTTCAATATACAACTGACCATCCTAATGAGTCGCAAGAAGGTCTGGTGGGTATAGATATTTGCCAATTCCTTTGAATAGTTTCTAATTTTGAACTCTTAAGACTCTTAGTTTTTGACATTTTTAGTCAAAACTATATTTCACGAGATAATTGTATTTAAACATTTTTTTTCACACTGCATATCAGCAGAGCAATTTTGCCAGTAAACAGAATACCACAAAGAATGTGTGAGAAAATGCATCACAGTTTATATGCGAAGCTCATAAACCAGTTAAATCACCTCATTTACATTAAAATAGAAAATAGTTATAGCATGTTTAGTATCCATAAAGCTTATATATATATATATATGAACATATATGTTGAGAGAGAGAGAGAGAGAGAGAGAGAGAGAGAGAGAGAGAGAGAGAGAGAGAGAGAGACGGGGGATCTCTGCACTCTACTTTGCCTAACGAACGTTCATTATTTACTTATAAATACAGACTTTTTGTGACAAACATATGTTTAAAAGGGGTAAATATTCTTTTTGACAATACAACAGTTGCCATGAACTTGCAAAGAAATCGAAACAATCTACTTACTCCTCTTGTAGGTCTTCAGCCATGCCTAGAAATGGTACAATGGCATAATGCATTACCCGTCCTGCAACCA
Organism: Panopea generosa; assembly: GCA_029582155.1. Taxonomy (NCBI): domain Eukaryota; kingdom Metazoa; phylum Mollusca; class Bivalvia; order Adapedonta; family Hiatellidae; genus Panopea; species Panopea generosa. The sequence goes on along the minus strand of CM055899.1, from coordinate 14,053,982 downwards.
TTTCCTGTGTAACGAATATTGATTAAATTGTATATTTCATTAATGTCTTCAGACAAAATTGTCCAAGTATGATACAAAAAAATAGTTGTATTGCAATCAGGCTTTACTATATTAGAATTATTTATTATGTTTAGTATAAAATGTTCTCCCCTGATTTGACCTTTAACTTCTTTGCATATTTTGAATGAGCTTTAATGGACTATTTATGCGAAATATAAACACATTTAAGATATTTTTTCTTTTTAATTTCACAGTACCAACCAAACAGTGTCTCACTTTATTGAACATTTCTGGCACGTTGCAAGATATGGAGCAGACACGAAACTCTGTATGTAATAAGATAATTATTATTGACAAGATAATTTCCGATATACCTAAACATACACATTCTACAACTGTAAATATTTCCTACACTAGTTTGTCAATGTGGCTCTTCTTTGTCGCTTCCATATATTATTTATAATTTAGAGGTTTTACGAAATGTATTTTATCTGATGATATGAGAGCAGTTTCAATTCTATAAATACATGAAGAAATAAATCGATCTGTAAAATTCGTAGTTATTAAAATGAAATGATCTTTACATATAATACATCATAGGAAAATTGAATTTACAAAGAGGGAGAACATTTTATCAATTTTTACTTGATAAATAACTATTGATTCGGACCTCATATTAGTGATGCAGATTTGTGATATAAGTGTGCACCTTTGACAAAATCACCAAATTTGGATGTTATAGACAAGACTATTCTCAGAAAAAAACGACTATGAACCCATTTTCAAACTAGCCGCCATTTTTGAAATAATATCTTAAAAGTTTAATGTTTTTATTTTACAGTTTATATATCTCAGGAAAATTCAATTTACAAACCATTGGAAGATAAATGTTAATAAATTTTCAATCGATAAATAACTTGATTCAGACCTCAAATATGTTTTTGTCGTTTTAGTAATTTATAGACTTTATTGCGCATTGCAAAGATATGCAGACATAGTACAGATGCTTAGTTGTGGATTCACAATTATTGAATAAATGTATACATACATTTATGGCTGATTTTCTTTTGTCTGGGGCACCCTTGTATTCAATCTTCTTAAATACAACTTGCATATCCAGGTTTGAAGATTTATCTAAAATATGAAACAGTTTCTTTCAATTTGCTTTTCTAAGGGATCAGGAATTCCCCTGTCAACTCTACTTGTATCAATATGCCTTGATTAAATGAAAAAGAACACCAGTTAGATTAGATATTTTCAAAATAAAAGTATGGAGTTCACGCCTACTAAACTCACTCATGGTCAATATCTGCCAGCCATTTGAAGCAAAAGTTAACAACGGACGGACAACTGACGCCCGACGGACACGGGCAATCATAAAAAATCACCTTCGGTTCAGGTGAGCTTATAACAAACAATATCAAACCTGTTTACATGTTAGCAACTCCTTTATATTGACTCTGATGAAGAAAGAAACTCAAAACCAAATGCAATACATCATAAGATATTGTAACGTCTGGTTTGATAGCTACATGGTTTAAATATCATAATCGTTGGTATTACCGAATACAAAACAAAGTATATGCCCATTGGCTACAATATCGACCCCGCTAGTACAGAAATGTGATCTAACATTGTCCCTTAAGGTAAACATTTATGGCCCGTTGCAAGATGTGTAGCGGACGTTAAAGCTTCTGACATTTTACCTATATGTGTGACCTTGACCTTTGACCTACAGACATGTGTCTTGCGTGCGACATATCGTCTAGTTAAAGGGGAACATATGTGCCATGTGATTTTAAAAAATGCCATGTGGTTTACTATGAAGCGGTCGCGGAAATTTGTACGTATAATATTTCTGACCTTTAACCTCTAAAAGTGACATTGATCTTTGAGCTACGAATCCAGTCTTGCGCACGACTCATCGTCTGTTTATGGTGAGCAATTGTGTCATGTTATTTTACCTATTTCTGATCTTCAGTTTCATAGTGAGATTTTGACATACACCGAACCGCCATTGTGAAACTTATGTCGAAGCTTGTAACGCTATTTCATAATAACATACCCATTTGATGCAATGGTCATTTATACTGGAGTATGGTTGTGATAGAAAGATCTTAATTATTGAAAAGCCACACCGACACAACACAGAAACAATAAGAACACACGATTCATAAATAACACAACAAGATCATGCAGACGTTGAACAGTTGAACGTTTATCATACAAACAAATCTCTTATAGAACATATGGTTGTATTTGCAATGCCAATCCAAACAGACATCACTTATGTTGAAATTTAATTAAGGTTCCAAAGAAAAATGTTTGCATTTTACGTATTGCGTTTACAAAAAAAAACATATATTGACAACTTACCTTACACTGGGAGGATTAAAGAAAACACATAAACAATTATATACTCCAATACACAAGTTAAGGTCCATGACCTTTATAAATTCTACTGGCCTAAAATTCAAACTTTTCTGTCAATATATACAGAAAAGGTAGCTGAAAAAAAGAGTTAACTTAGCTTTAATTAATTCTTTAAATAAGTATGTATTATGTTCAACACTCAAAACCAAAAAAAGTTTGTATGTATTCGAGTTATAAATATATTACGTACAAATACAAATACATTTGTATAGCGCAAAAATGTATCGTAAGCACAATACTCTGTTGCGCTTCACACGGTTGCATAATACTATATACACAGTCCTACAATAATTATGCACATAAAAACTTCAGTCATATCATTTAGTTATAAAACGTTAAACAAGTGAGTTTTCAGTTTTTTCCTAAATATACTATCACTGGTTACACATTTCAGATCTTTTGGTAGTCCATTCCATCACTTTGGGCCAACTACAGTAAATGATCTGTCTGCCATTTTAACTTGTTCTTGGCACTATAAAGTTAATTTCATCAGATGATTTAAATCTGTATTTTCCCTGAACACGATTGAGCAAATCCTTCGAATAAGATGGAGCTGTTCCCTGCACAATTCGAAACACAAGAACAAGTGTTTCGTACATGATTCTTGCCCTTACAGGCAGCCAGTGGAGAGACTTTAAAATTTCACTACTAGGTTGGTCATACAGAGCACATATGACAACCTTGGCCGCACGATTTTGAATTTTTTGAAGTCTCTCAATCTGATAGGCATAGTGATATTAGTGAAAAGTCCATTGCAGAAGTCAATGTGTGAATGAATAAGTCCATGCACTAAGATTTGTTGACATTTTTGTAAGGTGTTTGCGAATACCTTTCAGATTTCTAAGCTGGGCATGTGCTATTTAACATTTCTTTCTAATATGAAGGTCAAAATTTAAAGTATTCTCCATATATACACTCCAAGATCTCTTACATGTTCAACACACTTTACTTCACATCCACCAACATTTGCACTCGAGAAGTTAATCTTTGCTAACTGACGCCTAGTCCCATACATAATAATTTCAGTTTTTGAGTTATTCATTTTCAACTTGAATTTTGTCATCCACATGATAACATCATTTAGACAATCACTTAGCTGTTGAAGAACAATTGCTTCGTTTTGCACATTTCCAGCCTGAATTCTGAAAGCGATTTACGAGGGGGGTCAGATAGTTCGTGGACTTTTGCAATTACTTTTTTTTATTTATTATTGTATTCTAATTAATATCAGAGAGCCTGTGCCGCTATATATTTGGAGTAATTTTGCGAAATATTAATGATTTTCTTTTGATTAGTTTATATTCTACTGTAACTATGAAAACGTCAATTTACATAGTCGAAACAGTTTTTGCTTTTTTCTACCTCTACTATACAAATAAGCGTAACGTTGCCAAAAGGAGTTTTTTTAAGCAAATGGCACCAATTCTACACATCTTAAAATAAGCTCCCTATATATCTTAACCCCTTAATATGTACAAATTATAATCCTCTACTCATAGGGATGATTTGTACCAAATATCAACATGGTGTATCAGCGAAATTATAAGAACTTCTGGTTTACACCACATTCTTCTTTTAAATGTTGTATAAACAATGCACACAAAGTCAGATTATTATTGGGAATGAATGACATGAAAATGTATAGCAAGGCCGTTTCTGAAACGTTATTTTAAGGTCCTAATTATATGTGTGAAAATAATGTTTGTGGGTAATAATTATAATCCGCCTCCAATTTACATAAAATTGGGGAGTACGGGTGAAGGGGAAAGGGTGAGGGTAAAATAGCATTTTTGCCAGTATTACGAAGTTAAGTATTCACTAGGTATTTGCCAATTAAGAGTTACATGCTTTTGAGCACATTAAACAAAAATCTTCTGTACAATCTCACATACATTTAAACCATTCATGTCACTTCTAAGTATAACTGCCCTATAGATGCTAGAGGGCACCAGACAATGCACCAGAGAATAATCTCGTCTGACCATTGACCAGTAAAGCTTAAATGAAGTAACAATTTGAACTAGGTCAAAGCATATGTATATCAACAAGAAAAAATAATGAAAGGCATTAACTTTGATCTGATCAGCTTATTTTACCTATTTATTTACATTTTTTTCTATTCATAGGCTCGCTGACTTTGAATGACTACATGTATTAAGTATTCAAATAATAACATTAAAGAGGTCTCACCTATATCGCCGACATTTGTTTCGATCTTACAATGTAGCGATAAAATCACTCATTGACCAGTATCGGGATACGCTAAAACATTGTGGAACAAAACTGAAAATGCCGACCTTTTAACGAATTTCTCCTAAATAAGATAAACTACAAGGACGGAAGCAACCATTATCTTTGAATGGGACCTTCCTCTTTGTGATTCCCTGAGTTGAAAAGTCATCATAGCGTATGATAGCAAAGATCTTTGTTAGGGAATCTTAGTGGCTATAATCTCGACTGTAATTTGTGGATAAATAAGAAATATATATATTTTTATAAAGAAAGCATTATCAAGTGATTATTTACCTTTATATATCTTTCCATATCCTCCTTCATCAAGTGAGCGTTTATTCTTTATATTGTTTTTAACATACTCGAGATCCAAGTGCCAAATTCGCCCATCGTGGGGACAAGCGTTAATATCTATTGATCTTTTAATGCCTGGTATTTTATTTGAATCAAGAACTGTCACTGTAGAAGCTGACCTAGAATAAATCACACTAGCAGTTGCTTCTGTTTTTTTAACAAATGTGTCAACTTCAGTAGGTTGAGAAGCATTATTATTCACGAGTGGAGCTGTTGGTGGTAAGTCTGTAGGATTGCTCATTTGAGTAATATTATTTCTATTGTAATTGAATGCGGTATTATGACTCTGTGAACCACCTGCCTGGTCCAAATTGAGATTACTCATTGTTGGCTGGCCATGACCACTGGCAGGAGGTTGACCTTGACCACTCGGTGTACGCCGATACTGACCACTCGCATTGGGTTGACCCTGACCACTCGTTGTATGCTGATAATGATCACTCACAGGACATTGACCTTGACTACTTGTCGTATGTTGATACTGACCACCCGCAGGAGGTTGACCTTGACCACTTGTCATATGCTGATACTGACCACTCGCAGGAGGCTGACCTTGACCACTTGTCGTATGCTGATGCTGACCATCAGCAGGAGGTTTTTTTTTGTAACTTTTATTTCAATTTAGTTGTACAAAAACAGAAATATTGATACAAAATAGTTCATGACAATTATATATACATTTAGAAATTTCTAATAGCCATTGAGTGTCTCACTGTCTGTGGGAAATGAATGAGTAACAAAGAGTGCCCAGGTAAATCCAGGTAGTTTGTTTGTGTAGTTTAAATCTCAAGGGCTGTATTATCGTGATTAATAAAAATGTTGAAACCGAAATTTCCCCCCCAAACAATTTAATTTCAGTTTCTCTTTTAATTATTATTTGAAATACTTCACAGTTAATTTATCACATACAGTCATAACACCTCTGTACGTAATGATAAAATATAACTTGCAACATAATCAGTAAGTGTGATGTTTTAGCATTTAAAAGTATCGCTGAGGAAACTATCAAAATATGTTAAATTAGTGAAACCGGGGTCAACAACTCAATGGCTACCAGACATTAAGATAACTTGTACATATATGCATTTGTAGACGTGCAGAACAATATACATGTAATTGAAATCAATTTTCACAATTTAATATAAAGTAGTTAGTTATATAGTGGAATATCATTGAACATTTGGCCGGTTAATCATTTGTATTAGAGATATTTTGAAACAATAAGTGTATATGCTTAAGTTCTGCAAATTCCTGAGAAAATACTACACAACTTAAAAGTGCAAAATTTCATCTACAAATCTTTAATAAGTACTCATCCAGTCTAACAAACATCGATGAGAGTCAACTTTGTAACGTTATCAAAATGCTTTTCACTTGTTGTAACGTATACACTAAAAAGCAACAATACATGTTAAATTGAATGTTGGAGTTCATTTATTTATGATAGATGAATGCATAAAAAAAACAATCCAATTGTCATAAAACTATCCGCTTTGAATCTTTTATCTGACTTTGTAAACTTATTATTTTGAGAAGAAAGTAATGCTTTATTGATGTATATAACATTAAATAATTATTCTTATTGCAGGTCTAGTCTTGATAATGAGCAGTTAAATATTATAGTTGATTGGAGAAAAGATAAAAAAGGAAAAAATAAAAACACTCTGGGGAGGGGATGGGGATTGATATAATTAATTATCTACAAAATATATATGTATTTGTAATCAAACAAATGTGTCTAAATTAAAACTGAAAGAGTAACATGAAAAATGTTTCAAGTTTGTATCAAGATATAAGAGGCTTATTACCATTTGCGTTCATAATAGCATTTATCAATAAAACACTCTTAGAGAACCAATGGTTATAAAATATACCTGTGCCTCCGACCTTAATGTTTGGGTTAAACCAAATTGGAATTTTTTGAAATGTGTACCAATTTGCAGGCTTTAGTAGGTTTGAATATGTTTGATAACTTCTAAAAATATCTTTCCAGAAGGGATTATGTATTCTGTTTATGTGTCTACTAATAAAATCTGGGCCATATGCGCCAACATTTGACATGAATGGGTACATGGAGTTAAATATATCTAGATATTTTTTATTTGAGTTTAAAAGGCGTCTTATCCATGTGAGTTTTAATGAGTTAATAAAAAGGTCTATATGGAACATTTTGAGGCCCCCTTTTATGTAAGGGTTGCAAATTGTAGTTCTTTTCACCTTATCCGGTTTATCATTCCAAATAAATTTAAAAAATAAGCTTTTAATCTCTTTAATTTTATCAGAGTTAGGGTTTGGTAGAGCTAAGATAAGATGATTAATTTTTGATATGGCTAAACTTTTTAAGATTGTTATTTTACCAATTGGTGTTAATATTCGTTTTGACCAATGGATAAGAAGTTGTTTTATATCGTGTATTTTATCATCAAAGTTCACATTAATCATTTTATCTAAATCTACTGAAAATCGAATACCAAGGACAGTAAATTCATTGTCCCAAGAAAGATTATATTCTTCACATAACTTAATATTACTATTTTTCCTTGAACCTATCCACACTTCCTTAGTTTTATCAACATTGATATTAAGGCCGGAGATTTCAGCATAGAATTTGAGTGTTTGAAGTGTGTTTACAAGTGATTTTTCTGAACCATCAAGCATGAGTGTTGTGTCATCGGCATATTGTGAAATTAAAAAGTTTGTATTGTCAATCTGTATTCCTTTTATATTAGGGTTATTTCTGATTAGAACAGCGAGAATCTCTGCACATAAAATGAATATATATGTGGATAATGGGTCTCCTTGTCTACAACCTCTCTGTAAGTAGAACCACTCTGACAAGTGTCCATTGACTATTACACATGATTCTATATTTGTATAAAATACTTTGACCCATTTAATAAAGGATGAACCAAAGTTAAAAAATTGAAGAACATCAAAAATAAAAGCCCAGGCGACCGAGTCGAATGCTTTCTCAAAGTCAATGAGTAGTAACATGCCTGGTACATGGTTCTTTTCTAAATAAAACATAAGATCATACAATAATCGAGTATTTTCGCCAATGTATCGGCCTGACAAAAATCCTGTCCGATCCTCATTAATAATAGATGGTAAAATATCTTTCATTCTTTTGGCTATACATCCAGATGCTAACTTGTAAGAAACATTTAAAAGTGAAATTGGGGCCAATTTTTTAAAAACGATTTATCTTTGTTCCCCTTTGGTAAACATGTTATGACCCCTTGCTTTTGTGAAATTGAAAGATCTCCCTTAGTATATCCCTCATTTATAGCACGCAGTAAAAAATGTCCTACGTCTATCCAAAAGAATTTGTAAAATTCAACCGTATATCCGTCAAAGCCGGGACTTTTTTCATTTGACGTATTTTTTAAAAAAGCTAGCAATTCCTCATAGGTAATGGGACCCTCAAGTAATGTTTTCTTAACTTCATTCAATTTTGATATATTTAAATTTGAAAAAGTATCATTTAAATTTATGTTTTTAATTTCCCTGATAGAATATAATTCTTTATAGAACCGTTTTGTTTCTTTAAGTATTGCATCTTGTGTTTTTAAAATTTGACCATTAGATGCCTGAAGTTGTAACATTGATTTTGATGTATAGTTCCTACTTTCTAAATTGCAAAAATATTTCGAGTTCTTTTCTCCTTCTTGCACCCATTTTGCCCGTGATCTTATTCTTATCCCTTCTAATTTTTTCTCTCTTATATCAATTTATTCTTTTTTTTTTGATTCTATTAAAGTATGGTTTTGTAAGATTTCTTTTTCTAGGTTTTCAATTTCATTATAAAGTATTGCTTCCCTTTGGTCTTGTTGTCGTTTGATGTAAGAGGAATGATAAATAGTTATTCCACGAATTTCAAATAAAAGCACTTCTAAAAATAGTTGATCACTTATATTAAATTGTAACTCCGCATTTGGAACATTATTTATATCATTATTAAAAGTGTCTTTAATGTATTGTAATTTTACGCGGTTTATTGTATTCTTTATTTTATCAATATAGTTTATATCTTTTAAAAGTGAATTGTTGAATTTCCAATATGAATTTCCTTTTTCAAATTTTCCAAATTCAAGTATTAAACGGATCAGAGAATGGTCAGTTCTATATCCTGGTTTTATATTTACAGTATCAATATCCATCATTAAACATGTTTAAAGATTTTCTTCTAAATGTTGATCGCGCCAACAATCTGTCAAATTACATTCAATCAATAAATCTTGAAGACTTTTTCGAGCATTTGGATTATTTATATTAATGTATTCAAAACAGTCTATATTAGGATCCAGAGCTACATTGAAGTCTCCAGCAATTATGGTTAAAGAATCAGTTGCTAGAATCTTCTGCTTTAAGTTATCATAGAAAATACGATCATCTCTATTTGGGCCATAGATGTTTATAAGTTTAATTTTTTTATTACATAAAGTTGTATCTAATATAATTTTATTTCCATTTTAGTCTGTTTCCACTGAATGTACTTTGAATTAAGAATTATTGTTAAAAAGAATAGCTACACCTCTAGATTGGCTAGAAAAATTGCTAAAAAAACATTCATTTCCCCACTGGGTACGTATAACAGGTATATCTGCATCAGTAAAATGAGTGTCTTGAAGAAAATAAATTGAATAATGTTTACTTTTGAGAAAGTCAAATGTATCTTGTCGCTTATTTTTATCTCCAAGACCCTGTACATTCATAGATATAATTGAAATATTACTCGTCATTTAAGATATGCACTAAAAAAATAATATATGCAGAGACCCAAATTGTTCTTAACAAAAAATGTACTAATCATTGTTGTGGCAGTGTTGTTATGTAAGCTACCAGTAAAAAGGCAAAGCCTGTATGCATGCAAGTTGATCAGCAGGAGGTTGATCTTTACCACTTGCCGTATGGTTAAACTGACCACTCGCTGGAGGCTGACCTTTACCACTCGGTGTCTGCTGATACTGACCAATCGCAGGAGGCTGACCTTGACCACTCGTCGTATGCTGATACTGACTATGACCATTCGTCGTATACTGATACTGACCACCCGTAGAAAGTTGACCTTCACCACTTGTCGTATGCTGATACTGACCACTCACAGGAAATTGAACTTCGCTACTCGTCGTATGCTGATACTGACCACTCGCAGGAAATTGAACTTCGCTACTCGTCGTATGCTGACACTGACCACTCGCAGGAGGCTGACCATGACCACTCGGTGTATGCTGATGCTGACCACCCGCAGGTGTTTCACCTTGACCACTTGTTGTATGCTGATATTGACCACTCGCAGGAGGCTGACCTTGACGACCCGTCTTATGCTGATACTGACCAATCGCAGGAGGTTCACCTTGATCACCCGTCGTATGCTGATACTGACCACCCGCAGGAGGTTCACCTTGACCAACCGTCATATGCTGATACTGACCACTTGCAGGAGGTTGGCCTTCACCACCCGTCGTATGCTGATGCTGGTCACTCACAGGAGGTTGACCTTGACCACTTGTTGTATGCTGATATTGACCACCCGCAGGAGGTTGACCTTGACCACTCGGTGTATGCTGCTGATGACCACTTGCAGGAGATTGACCTTCACCACTCGGTGTATGCTGATGCTGGTCACTCGCAGGAGGCTGACCTTGACTACCTACAGTAGCCTGACTCCGATCACTCGTCGTATGCTGATGATGGCTATTATCATCAGTCAAAGTTAATTGTAATAACTGCTGGACCGGACTTCTAGTTTGTTGATCTTGACCACTTGCAATGGGTTGGCCATGACCACTTGTGGAAGGTGCATCTTGAATACTCGCTGAAAGTTGGTCACCGTAATTAGTAGAGGCCAACCTTGAGAAATCAACTTGCCCAAGCTGAGCCAAACTGGAGGATGGGTCTTGTACACATGTATTACCTATAGCAGCATTAGAGCTGGATGGTTGATTATCAGGTGTTGCAATGTTTTCCTCAATATTAGTATACGACTGATCAGGATCTCGATTTCTTTGAAATATATCAGTCATGCTTGCTAGAGGTTCAGTATCAGACACCATTGTATTCACCTCGATATCCCTGTTGATAGAGGAAGGATCGAACTTTGAAATGAAACCTACATTTCCTATGTTTATTATTTCTGTTCCAGGAATAGACATACTTTCTATGTTCACTGACGGTTTTTTCGTTCGGTCCATATCCACCATATCTGAGGGTAGATCATCTCTACTGAATTTGGGAATTTCTTTGAACCTACAAAACATAGTTAAATACAACATAAAGTCAAATACAAAAGTAAAGTAGAAATTGTACATGCAGTTGTAAGATTATGCCATGTCGGCAAGAAAATGGTTTACAAGGCGTTGGGAAATTGGTGAGAATTTTCCGATTTTAAGACGAGGTGAAATCAAACAGTGACGTTTTACAAATTTGTTTATACCGTCACATCTTGAGAATTTTATGACACCCACTCGCTCCTATACAACCTGTTAATTGAATAGTCGATTTGTTTACATGAAAATGTTGACGCGCTCTTCTCATCGAACTAAATGTGACTAGATTCAATTAATACTTCCAAAAATAAACCTACATGCTATAGTAAAATCCTGAACCTCCTACCAATTTCACAACGCATTGTAATAACATTATATATAAAATCACAAACAATGTAGTATTTGTTTAGCATGTAACTTTTGTTGCATATTATAATCGTGATATATCATTAAATCATTATTGATGTTATGATCATCAGTTGGATGAATTCAAGTGGGCATATCAACCCATTGATATATAAATAGATGACTACTCAAGATTTAGCTACATAGAATATACTTTTCTGAATGATCCGCTGCATTATGGGATGCTGATGGAAATCGCTTCCACAAATCATTGTTTATTCTGGAACAATTCAACTGTTCCATAACTGTACGTAAGTTAAATTTTAACAAAGCATTTTGAAAGACAGCCCTATCCACGGATCGCCGGATACCCACGGTTTGATTCCTATTCTTTCCATCCATCACTCGTGGGAAATTACGCTAGCTCTGCGTCGGTTTGTTTGAACAGAACAGAACAAAATACAGCTTACGTTAACAACGTCCTATCAAAACGATGTTTGTATGAAACTAGCGTTGCGATTGGATAACGTTCCCTTCGTGAACTCGTGAAGCAACTTATTATATGGTTGCATCGTTGCTTGGTAGAAACGACGCATAGCTAGTGTAATATCCCACGGGTGATAAATGGAGAGTATCGTAATTGATTACACGTGGGTATCCGACGATGTACCCAGGCAGCACAGAGTTTAACTTTTAAGTGTGACGTGATCTTAATAGCTAACGTAAGTCTAATAGCTACCAGTCATTAAATGATATTCTGTATGACATTATTTTATTTTGAAATGAATTAAGTTTTCAGAAGAAAGATTTGCATATCGTCTTGATGAGGTGAATATTTGATAAAAAGTTCATGACAATCCTTCAATGGGCTTTAGAGAGAGAGACAGAGAGCGGACATACGACGACCTTAATTTGCAACCGGGAATACTTGTTCAGCACACTTTCTCAATGAGGTAGGTACTTAAATCAAGTTTCATGAAAAGCATCACACACCAAACAAAAAATCGTGGATAAATCAAGGTTGAAAATAGTTGACTTTAAACTGTGAACTTAACCTTGAATAAACATGATTGGTATTTGGATTCTGCACATTTTCTTGAGGTGAACATTTGTCCCAAGTTTCATGAAAATCCTTCAGGCGGTGACTACAGAGCAGACACGAACTCAGGACTAAATTAAAGCTGAAAGTATTTTGCCTTGGACTGTGTCATTGACAATAAACCAACATGGTTTTAAATGTGGGTTTTGTTTGTTGTCGCGAAGAAGTTAACATCTAAACAAAGTTTCGTGAAAAACCTACAAGTGGTTTGAGAGATTCAGAGGGTACACAAGATAGCTTTCTAAAATTGAAATATCTTACACATACCTCAGTTTTTCTTTGCCTTTTCCCAACCAATCTGTAAAATAAAACATAAGAACATTCCATAACTGATTAGAACAATGTCAAATTAATAAATTACAAACCTGCTTTTTACTTTTCTTGGTACATTCTGTTCTTTTATCAGATGTTATTATAATTATTATCATAACTAACCAAAGGTGTTTGAGTTAAAGCAGTATAGCGATTTTTTACACCTTATTTTCCTCTGTTGTGATAATGTCATATTTTCTTTTTGAAATTAATATTGATCAAGCATTTTTTACTTAAACTAAACTTTAAGGATATCATTGTACATGTTAAAATATGATAAATGCATCATATTGATCAAAAGAATTTGTGTAAATACCTAATGGCAATTTTTTAATTTAAGTCAGTCGCCAATATCCCTCTTCATGCGGTAATTTATTTACATGTTTTGAGCTATGAAGCTTGAAAATGAAAACGCATTCACAGCAAAAGACATAACTCGATCGCTAGATTTAGAGTTGTGCACCGGGAAAGTACATTTTTTCGCTAATGATTTCAACTAATACAACTAATGAACAAATACTGAACATAATAACTCCTCGTAGCAAAATGATAATAGACCACAAGGTCGTACATGTGTACACAATTTCAAATAAAAGAAAAGCATGTTAACACTTAATTCACCAACTTACCCTGATATTGCTGTTTCACTTTCTGTGCCAAATCTCTCCGACCTACTTCTTCTAAAGCTGCTGCCAGTTCTCTCAGAAGGGTTCTGTGTGTTATGGTTGTTTATCCACCTGAAGTAAATAAGAGATATACCTTAAACAAGAACCATCATGATGATGGACCTACCATTCCAAGAAATCCAACTGTCTGCTCGTGTTATGGTTATTCCTCCAGCTAAAGTGAATAAGAGATATACCTTAAACAACAAGAGGCCAAAGAGGGACTGATGCCGCTCTACTGACTCATAGTGGCCAAAGCACTTTTTGAAATTCTCATATGCAATAAAAATATCGGGGCAGGGTCATTTTTAACCCTAGGGACAAGATATTAACAAATCTAACAAAACTATAGTTAGTCATCATTACTACATAGACATTTTGAAAATATGTTGGGCCGTTCAGAGAAGAATTTTTTTTTTAACTTTTGGACAATTTTTAGTAAAGGCGGCCATCTTGAATTTCAGATCGGAAAAAAAAAATTCTGTATAGTCCCCTATGCAACAGAAACATGCATGTGAAGTTTCAGTTTAATTGGCCAAGTGGTTTCAGAATAGAAGAAAGAAAAAGAGAATTATCTGTTTTCCCATAGTATCCCTATGTAAAATTCTAAGTCCCCTTACAGGGCCCCCATAAATTTTAGCCCCTAAATTCTTATCTGCAATCAAACCCCTACACATAGGGATAATTTATGCCAAATATGAACAAATCTGACATACCGGTTCTCAAGAAAACGATTTTAGTAATTCCCAATTTTTACCCTTTTGGAGCCCCTCCTGACCCCTTAAGACAGTGGAACCCATTCATATTTATAAATCTGAAACTCCTTCACCAAATAATGCTTCTGTGAAGATATAGGCAAAATCATTTCCATTTAAAAAAAAAAAAAAAATATTGTATTGATATGTCCCCTAATTGAACTCTAAGGGCAGGTCATTTTTAACCCTAGGGACAAATCTAACAAAATTGTAGTTGGTCTTCATTACTACATAAACATTTTAAAAATCTGTTGGGCCGTTCATGAGAAGAAGATTTTTTTTGACTATTTTTAGTTACGGTGGCCATCTTGAATTTCAGATCGAAAAAAATCTTTTGTACAGTCTCCTATGCAATATAAACATCCATGTGAAGTTTCAGTTTAATTGGCCGAATGGTTTCAGAATAGATGAAAGAAAAAGAGAATTTTCTGTTTTCCCATAATATCCCTATGTAAAATTCTAGGTCCCCTTACAGGGCCCCTATAAATTGTAGCTCCTAAATTTTTATCTGCAATCAAGCCCCTACACATAGGGATAATTTATGCAAAATATGAACAAATCTGACATACCGGTTCTCAAGAAAACGAATTTAGTAATTCCCAATTTTTACCTTTTTGGCACCCCTGCTGACCCCTTAAGACAATGGAACCCAGTCATTTTTACAAATCTGAACCTCCTTCACCAAACAATGTTTCTGTGAAGATATAGACAAAATCATTTCCATTTTAAAAAAAAAAACAATATTATAATGACATGTGTCCCCTAACTGAAGTCTCGGGGCGGGGTCATATTTAACCCTAGGGACACCATTTGAACAAATCTAACAAAACTATAGTTGGTCATCATTACTACATAAACATTTTGAAAATCTGTTGGGCCGTTCATGAGAAGAATATTTTTTAAGTTTTGGACTATTTTTAGTAACGGCGGCCATCTTGAATCTTCTGTATAGTTTCCTATGCAATAAAAACATCCATGCGAAGTTTCAGTTTAATTGGCCGAGTGGTTACAGAGAAAGTGCTGCTAACAGACGACAGACATCAGACGACAGACGACAGACGACTGACAACGCGCCATCGCATAAGCACTTCTGGCCTTTGGCCGGTAGAGCTAAAAACCGAAGTATGGACATTTAGGTAAGCTAGCTATATACATTGTTTCTATAACATAATATGAATGTGTTTATGAAGTTAAGTCACCATAACATGAGTAGTTTGTTTAGAAACTCAGAAACAAGAAAAAAAGCTGAGCTAAACATAAAACTTTAACCGGCGGACGACGACGACAACGACGATGCCAGGGTCATGAAATAGCTCTTTGTTTACTGCGTCTACAAGATTGGACGACGAAGGACGGCAGACAATTTACCTTCGGTCAGTAGAGCTAAAAATGAGTCGTATGGTTCCTTTTTGTTTTTCGATTTGATCCGTTTAAATTGACTTGCATGATGTAGAATTTGTTTCATCCAAGAAAAAGGTCGAAAATAATTTTTTTTCTTAAAAACATTTATAGAGTTTATGCCTGATATACTACTTTTATAGCGCATATATGACAATCAAATCAGTACCATATCGATCCATTTTGAAAAAAAAATCAGTACTTACATTTACCAATCAGTATTACATGAATTCGCTGTTTGCTATACAATTGACTCATTGACTAGTCAGAATATTTCCAGCAAACACCAAGATAGAACAGAAACATTAAGTTTTAAGAATGTTAAGTTTGCTATAGAACATACTTCTATCAAATAAATTATACACTTACATGCAGCTTCTTTTTTGTATTTAAATGTAAAGTACATGTATTACTACATGTAGTACATGGCGTGATCTTCATGTTTTAATAAAATAATGAACAGTATTCTAGGTACAGATTACACATTGATAAAAACACATGAACTCTGGTTGTACATATTTTACTCACCTAACAAGTATAGTAAATATTTGCTGAAGTACATTGTTAGGGTTGTTCGACTTTATTTGTTCTATAGACGCTTTAGTCATGTTCAGGTTGATCGCTAGGGAGAACCACTCTGTACCGAGATCTCTAGCCAACGCAAGCAAACGCTTCTCTGAAAGGAACTCTGAAATAACAATTCGTGAAAGGTTTGACAATATAATTAAATATCTAAAGTCCTTTGAGGGATGTTAACTAATATTTTGATTTAATGGTAAAACTTCTATTATATATTGGTTGATGACTTTTTTGTACTCCAAGTTAATATATAATTTGTTTTGTATATATCGAAGCCAAATGTAATACCGTGTATTTCATCATATTTAGCAAGCTAATATAGTTTATAGAGTATGTGTGAGATGAGCTACATGTAATACCATGTATGTCGTCATACTGAAAAAGCTAATATAATCAATAGTATATGTGTGAGATAAGATACATGTAATATCATGTATGTCAACATATTGAACAAGCTAATATAATCAATAGTGTATGTATGGGATAACCTACATGTCATACTATGTTATCATCATATTGAACAAGCTTATATAAATAATAGTGCATGTGTGAAATAAGCTACATATAATACCATGTATGTCGTCATCCTGAACAAGCTAATATAATTAATAGTATATGTGTAAGATAAGCTACATGTAATACCATGTATTTCATATTGAACAAGCTAATATAATCAATAAT
Source organism: Panopea generosa (assembly GCA_029582155.1). NCBI lineage: Eukaryota > Metazoa > Mollusca > Bivalvia > Adapedonta > Hiatellidae > Panopea > Panopea generosa. Next base: position 14,036,860 of record CM055899.1, on the reverse strand, counting down.
GTATGTGTGAGATAATATACATGTAATACCATGTTTATCATCATATTGAAAAAGCTAATATAAACAATAGTGTATCTGTGAGATAAACTCAATATACGTCATACAATGTATGTTATCATATTGAACAAGCTAATATAATCAAAAGTGTATGTGTGAGATAAGCTACTTGTAATACCATGTATGTCAACATATTAAACTAGCTAATATAATCAATAGAGCATGTGTGAGAAAAGCTACATATAATACCATGTATGTCGTCATATTGAACAAGCTAATATAAACAATAGTGTATGCGTGAGATAAGCTGCATGTCATGCCATGTATGTCGTCATACCGAACATGCTAATGTAATCAATAGTGTATGTATCAGATAAGCTACATGTCATACCATGTATGTCGTCATACTGAACATGCTAATATAATCAATAGTATATGTGTGAGATAAACTCTATATACGTCATACAAAGTATGTAATCATATTGAACAAGCTAATATAATCAAAAGCGTATGTGTGAGATTAGCTACATGTAGTACCATGTATGTCATCATATTGAACAAGCTAATATAATCAATAGTGTATGTGTGAGATAAGCTACTTGTAATACCATGTATGTCAAAATATTAAACTATCTAATATAATCAATAGTGCATGTGTCAGAAAAGCTACATATAATACCATGTATGTCGTCATATTGAAAAAGCTAATATAAACAAAAATGTATGTGTGAGATAAGCTGCATGTCATACCATGTATGTTATCATATTGAACAAGCTAATATAATCAATAGTGTATGTGTGAGATAAGCTACATGTCATATCATGTATGTCGTCATACTGAACAAACTAATATAATCAATAGTGTATGTGTGAGATAAGCTACATATACGTAATACCATGTATGTTATCATATTGAACAAGCTAATATAATCAATAGCGTATGTGTGAGATAAGCTACATGAAATACCATGTATGTTATCATATTGAACAAGCTAATGTAATCAATAGTGTATGTGTTAGATAAGCTACATGTCATACCATGTATGTCGTCATACTGAACAAACTAATATAATCAATAGTGTATGTGTGAGTTAAGCTACAAATACGTAATACCATGTATGTTATCATATTGAACAAGTTAATATAATCAATAGCGGATGTGTGAGATTAGCTACATGTAGTACCTTGTATGTCATCATATTGAACAAGCTAATATAATCAACAGTGTATGTGAGAGATTAGCTACATGTAGTACCATGTATGTCATCATATTGAACAAGTTAATATAATCAATAGTTTATGTGTGAGATTAGCTACATGAAATACCATGTATGTCATCATATTGAACAAGCTAATATAATCAATAGTGTATGTGTGAGATAAGCTACTTGTAATACCATGTATGTCAACATATTAAACTAGCGTATATAATCAATAAAGCATGTGTGAGAAAAGCTACATATAATACAATGTATGTCGTCATATTGAACAAGCTAATATAATCAATAGTGCATGTGCGAGATAATCTAAATGTAATACCATGTACGTCGTCATAATGAACAAGCTTATATAATCAAGAGTGCATGTGCGAGATAAGCTACATGTAATACCATGTATGTCGTCATACTGAACAAGCTAATATAATAAATAATGCATGTGTGAGATAAGCTACTTGTAATACCATGTATGTCATCATATTGAACAAGCTGATATAATCAAAAGAGTATGTATGAGGTACGATATATGCAATACAATGTATGTCATCATATTGAACAAGATAATATAATAAATAATGTATGTGTGAGATAAGCTACTTGTAATACCATGTATGTCAACATATTGAATAAGCTTATATAATAAATAGGGTATGTGTGATATAAGCTACAGGTAATACAATGTATGTCATTTTATTGAACAAGCTTATATAATCAAAACAGTATGTATGAGGTACGATTTATGTAATACAATGTATGTCATCATATTGAACAAGCTAATATAATAAATAATGTATGTGTGAGATAAGCTACTTGTAATACCATGTATGTCAACATATTGAATAAGCTGATATAATAAATAGGGTATGTGTGAGATAAGCTACATGTAATACCATGTATGTCATCATATTGAACCAGCTTATATAATCAAAAGAGTATGTATGAGGTACACTATATGTAATACAATGTATGTCATCATATTGAACAAGCTAATATAATCAATAGTGTATGTGTGAGATAAGCTACTTGTAATACCATGTATGTCATCATATTGAACAATCTTATATAATCAAAAGCTTATGTATGCGATACGCTATATATAATACAATGTATGTCATCATTTTGAACCAGCTAATATAATCAATAGTGTATGTGTGAGATAAGCTACATCTAATAGCATGTATGTCGTCATATTGAACAAGCTAATATAATCAATAGTGTATATGTGTGAGATAAGCTACAAGTAATACCATGTATGTCGTCATAATGAATAAGCTCATATAATCAACAGTGTATGTGTGAGATAAGCTTCATGTAATACCATGTATGTCGCTATATTGAACAAGCTTATATAATCAATAGAGTATATGTGTGAGATAGGCTACATGTTATACCATGTATGTCATCATAATGAACAAGCTAATATAATCAATAGTATATGTGTGAGATGAGCTACATATAATACCATGGATGATGTCCTACTGAATAAGCTAAGATAACCAATAGTGTATATGTGAGATTAGCTTCAAGTAATACCATGTATGTCATAATATTGAACAAGCTAAGATAAACAATTGTGTATGTTTAGGATAAGCTGCATGTAATACCATATATGTCATCATATTGAACAAGCTTATATAATCAATAGTGTATATGTGTGAGATAAGCTACATGTAATACCATGTATCTCGTCATACTGAAAAAGCTAATATAATCAATAGTGTATGTATGAGATAAGCTACATGTCATACCATGTTATCATCATATTCAACAAGCTAATATAATCAATAGTGTATGTATGTCGTCATACTGAACAAGCTAATATAATCAATAGTGTATATGTGAGATAAGCTACATATACATAATACCATGTATGTTATCATATTGAACAAGCTAATATAATCAATAGCGTATGTGTGAGATAAGCTACATGTAATACCATGTATGTCATCATATTGAACAAGTTAATATAATCAAAAGTGTATGTGTGAAATAAGCTGCATGTCATACCATGTACGTTATCATATTGAACAAGCTAATGTAATCAATAGTGTATGTGTGAGATAAGCTACATATACGTAATACCATGTATGTCGTAATATTGAACAAGCTAATATAATCAATAGCGTATGTGTGAGATTATCTACATGTAGTACCATGTATGCCATCATATTGAGCAAGCTAATATAATCAATAGTGCATGTGTGAGATAAGCTACATATAATACCATGTATGTCGTCATATTGAGCAAGCTAATATAAACAATAGTGTATGTGTGAGATAAGCTGCATGTCATACATGTACCATGTATGTCGTCATAATGAACATGCTAATGTAATCAATAGTATATGTATGAGATAAGCTACAAGTAATACCATGTATGTCGTCATAATGAATAAGCTAATATAATCAATAGTGTATGTGTGAGATAAGCTTCATGTAATACCATGTATGTCGCTATATTGAACAAGCTTATATAATCAATAGAGTATATGTGTGAGATAGGCTACATGTTATACCATGTATGTCATCATAATGAACAAGCTAATATAATCAATAGTATATGTGTGAGATGAGCTACATATAATACCATGGATGATGTCCTACTGAATAAGCTAAGATAACCAATAGTGTATATGTGAGATTAGCTTCAAGTAATACCATGTATGTCATAATATTGAACAAGCTAAGATAAACAATTGTGTATGTTTAGGATAAGCTGCATGTAATACCATATATGTCATCATATTGAACAAGCTTATATAATCAATAGTGTATATGTGTGAGATAAGCTACATGTAATACCATGTATCTCGTCATACTGAAAAAGCTAATATAATCAATAGTGTATGTATGAGATAAGCTACATGTCATACCATGTTATCATCATATTCAACAAGCTAATATAATCAATAGTGTATGTATGTCGTCATACTGAACAAGCTAATATAATCAATAGTGTATATGTGAGATAAGCTACATATACGTAATACCATGTATGTTATCATATTGAACAAGTTAATATAATCAATAGCGTATGTGTGAGATAAGCTACATGTAATACCATGTATGTCATCATATTGAACAAGGTAATATAATCAAAAGTGTATGTGTGAAATAAGCTGCATGTCATACCATGTACGTTATCATATTGAACAAGCTAATGTAATCAATAGTGTATGTGTGAGATAAGCTACATATACGTAATACCATGTATGTCGTCATATTGAACAAGCTAATATAATCAATAGCGTATGTGTGAGATTATCTACATGTAGTACCATGTATGCCATCATATTGAGCAAGCTAATATAATCAATAGTGCATGTGTGAGATAAGCTACATATAATACCATGTATGTCGTCATATTAAGCAAGCTAATATAAACAATAGTGTATGTGTGAGATAAGCTGCATGTCATACCATGTATGTCGTCATAATGAACATGCTAATGTAATCAATAGTATATGTATGAGATAAGCTACAAGTCATACCATGTCTGTCGTCATACTGAACATGCTAATATAATCAATAATGTATGTGTGAGATAAACTCAATATATGTCATACAATTTATGTTATCATATTGAACAAGCTAATATAATCAAAAGCGTATGTGTGAGATGAGTTACATGTAATACCATGTATGTCATCATATTGAACAAGCTAATATAATCAATAGTGTATGTGTGAGATAAGCTTCTTGTAATACCATGTATGTCAACATATTAAACTAGCTAATATAATCAATAGTGCATGTGTGAGAAAAGCTACATATAATACCATGTATGTCGTCATATTTAAAAAGCTAATATAAACAATAGTGTATGTGTGAGATAAGCTGCATGTCATACCATGTATGTTATCATATTGAACAAGCTAATATAATCAATAGTGTATGTGTGAGATAAGCTATATGTCATACCATGTATGTCGTCATACTGAACAAACTAATATAATCAATAGTGTATGTGTGAGATAAGATACATATACTTAAAACCATGTATGTTATCATACTGAACAAGCTAATATAATCAATAGCGTATGTGTGAGATAAGCTACATGTAATACCATGTATGTTATCATATTGAACAAGCTAATGTAATCAATAGTGTATGTGTGAGATAAGCTACATGTAATACCATGTATGTCGTCATACTGAACAAACTAATATAATCAATAGTGTATATGTGTGAGATAAGCTACATATACGTAATACCATGTATGTTATCATATTGAACATGTTAATAGAATCAATAGCGGATGTGTGAGATTACCTACATGTAGTACCATGTATGTCATCATATTGAACAAGCTAATATAATCAATAGTGTATGTGTGAGATAAGCTACTTGTAATAACATGTATGTCAACATATTAAACTAGCTAATATAATCAATAGAGCATGTGTGAGAAAAGCTACATATAATACCATGTATGTTGTCATATTGAACAAGCTAATATAATCAATAGTGCATTTGCGAGATAAGCTACATGTAATACCATGTATGTCGTCATGATGAACAAGCTTATATTATCAATAGTGCATCTGCGAGATAAGCTACATGTAATACAATGTATGTCGTCATAATGAACAAGCTAATATAATAAATAATGCATGTGTGAGATAAGCTACTTGTAATACCATGTATGTCAACATATTAAACTAGCTAATATAATCAATAGTGCATGTGTGAGAAAATCTACATATAATGCCATGTATGTCGTCATATTGAACAAGCTAATATAAACAATAGTGTATGGGTGAAATAAGCTGCATGTCACACCATGTATGTCGTCATACTGAACATGCTAATGTACTCAATAGTATATGTATGAGATAAGCTACAAGTCATACCATGTATGTCGTCATACTGAACATGCTAATATAATCAATAGTGTATGTGTGAGATAAACTCAATATATGTCATACAATGTATGTTATCATATTGAACAAGCTAATATAATCAATAGCATATGTGTGAGATGAGTTACATGTAATACCATGTATGTCATCATATTGAACAAGCTAATATAATCAATAGTGTATGTGTGAGATAAGCTACTTGTAATACCATGTATGTCAACATAATAAACTAGCTAATATAATCAATAGTGCATGTGTGAGAAAAGCTACATATAATACCATGTATGTCGTCATATTGAACAAGCTAATATAAACATTAGTGTATGTGTGAGATAAGCTGCATGTCATATCATGTATGTTATCATATTGAACAAGCTAATATAATCAATAGTGTATGTGTGAGATGAGCTACATGTCATACCATGTATGTCGTCATACTGAACAAACTAATATAATCAATAGTGTATGTGTGAGATAATGTACATATACGTAATACCATGTATATTATCATATTGAACAAGCTAATATAATCAAGAGCGTATGTGTGAGATAAGCTACATGTAATACCATGTATGTTATCATATTGAACAAGCTAATGTAATCAATAGTGTATGTGTGAGATAGGCTACATGTTATACCATGTATGTCGTCATACTGAACAAACTAATCTAATCAATAGTGTATGTGTGAGATAAGCTACATATACGTAATACCATGTGTGTTATCATATTGAACAAGTTAATATAATCAATAGCGGTTGTGTGAGATTAACTACATGCAGTACCATGTATGTCATCATATTGAACAAGCTAATATTATCAATAGTGTATGTGTGAGATAAGCTACATGTAATACCATGTATGTCAACATATTAAAGTAGCTAATATAATCAATAGAGCATGTGTGAGAAAAGCTTCATATAATACCATGTATGTCGTCATATTGAACAAGCTAATATAATCAATAGTGCATGTGCGAGATAAGCTACATGTAATATCATGTATGTCGTCATAATGAACAAGCTTATATAATCAATAGTGCATATGCGAGATAAGCTACATGTAATACAATGTATGTCATCATAATGAACAAGCTAATATAATAAATAATGCATGTGTGAGATAAGCTACTTGTTATACCATGTATGTCATCATATTGAACAAGCTTATATAATCAAAAGAGTATGTATGAGGTACGATATATCTAATACAATGTATGCCATCATATTGAACAAGTTAATATAATAAATAATGTATGTGTGAGATAAGCTACTTGTAATACCATGTACGTCTACATATTGAATAAGCTTATATAATAAATAGGGTATGTGTGAGATAAGCTACATGTAATACCATGTATGTCATCATATTGAACCAGCTTATATAATCAAAAAAGTATGTATGAGGTACGATATATGTAATACAATCTATGTCATCATATTGAACAAGCTAATATAATCAATAGTGTATGTGTGAGATAAGCTACTTGTAATACCATGTTTGTCAACATATTGAACTAGACCTATCACTGTAGTGATGAATACCCCCGAGCGCCGCCATGACAGAAAATGGTTAACCATTGTATGAAGTTTTATTAAATTATATCCAATAGTTTGAAAGTTATTCTCCAGACAAAAGAAATTCTTAATAAAAGAGAATGTTATGGATTGAGTTGTTTGTATTGTTAATTTTTTGATGGTTTTGTTAAAATTAAAAACGGCCTTTTTAATTATTGTGCAGTGTACAAGCTTTCATGGCAATCTATAAATGTTATACTTTTTCGAGTTAAGTTGAGGGACAACAATTTTATGGATAAGAAACAAACAAGAGCACTAGGAATACAATATCGAACCTGCTTTGCTCGAACTCCATGTATTCATCAACTTGGTTCTTTCATGAACTTTATTAAACTGTTATCACTGATGGCTTTAAAAGTACTTTAAAAGTACTGCACCAGACAAGGGAAATATATCAAAGGGCAATAACTCTTTAATTAGCAAGAATAGAGTTATGTTTCTTGTACACTGCACTTCCTCTCATTATATTCTACCATTGTATGAAGTTTGATGAAATTCCATCCAGTACTTTAAAAGTAATGCTCCGGACAAGGGAAATATATCAAAGGGCAATAACTCTGTAATTAGCAAGAATAGAGTTATGTTTCCTATACACTGCACATTCTGTCATTATATTCTACCATTGTATGAAGTTTGATGAAATTCCATCCAGCACTTTAATAGTAATGCTCCGGACAAGAGAAATATATCAAAGGGCAATAACTCTGTAATTAGCAAGAATAGAGTATGTTTCTTGTACACTGCACTTCCTCTCATTATATTCTACCATTGTATGAAGCTTGATGAAATTCCATCAGGTACTTTTCAAGTTATGCTCCGGACAAGAAAACATATCAAAGGGCAATAACTCTGTATTTAGCAATAATAGAGTTATGTTTCTTGTACACTGCACTTTCTCTCATTATATTCTACCATTGTATGAAGTTTGATGAAATTCCATCCAGTACTTAAAAAGTAATGCTCCGGACAAGGGAAATATATCAAAGGGCAATAACTCTGTAATTAGCAAGAATAGAGTTATGTTTCCTGTACACTGCACTTCCTCTCATTATATTCTACCATTGTATGAAGCTTGATGAAATTCCATCCAGTACTTTTCAAGTTATGCTCCGGACAAGAAAAAATATCAAAGGGAAATATATCAAAGGGCAATAACTCTGTAATTAGCAAGAATACAGTTATGTTTCCTGTACACTGCACTTCCTCTCATTATATTCTACCATTGTATGAAAATTGATGAAATTCCATATGGTAGTTTTCAAGTTATGCTCCGGACAAGAAAAAATATCAAAGGGCAATAACTCTATAATTAGCAAGAATAGAATTATGTTTCTTGTACACTGCACTTCCTCTCATTATATTCTACCATTGTATGACGTTTGATGAAATTCCATCCTGTACTTTTCAAGTTATGCTCCGGACAAGGAAAATTGCAACGGACAGACCGACCGACAGACCGACAGACCGACAGACCGACAGACCGACCTCAGGGTGACTCCAGTATATCCCCTCAAAACTTCGTTTGCCGGGGGTATAAAAAGCTTATATAATAAATAGGGTATGTGTGAGATAAGCTACATGTAATACCTTGTATGTCATCATATTGAACAATCTTATATAATCAATAGCTTATGTATGAGATACGCTACATGTAATACAATGTATGTCATCATTTTGAACAAGCTGATATAATCAATAGTGTATGTGTGAGATAAGCTACATCTAATACCATGTATGTCGTCATATTGAACAAGCTAATATAATCAATAGTGTATATGTGTGAGATGAGCTACATCTAATACCATGTATGTCGTCATAACGAATAAGCTAATATAATCAATAGTGTATGTGTGAGATAAGCTTCATGTAATACCATGTATGTCGTTATATTGAACAAGCTTATATAATCAATAGTATATGTGTGAGATGAGCTACATATAATACCATGGATGATGTCCTATTGAACAAGCTAAGATAACCGATAGTGTAAATGTGAGATAAGCTTCAAGTAATACCATGTATGTCATAATATTGAACAAGCTAAGATAATCAATTGTGTATGTTTGGGATAAGCTGCATGTAATACCATATATGTCATCATATTGAACAAGCTTATATAATCAATAGTGTATATGTGTGAGATAAGCTACATGTAATACCATGTATGTCGTCATACTGAAAAAGCTAATATAATCAATAGTGTATGTGTGAGATAAGATACATGTTATACCATGTATGTCATCAAATTGAACAAGCTAATATAATCAATAGTGTATTTGGAGATAAGCTACATGTAATACCAAGTATGTCATTATATTGAACAATGTAATATAATCCATAGTGTATGTGTGAGATAAACTACATGTTATACCATGTATGTCATCATATTGAACAAGCTAATATAATCAATAGTGTATGTGTAAGAAGATAAGCTACATGTAAAGCTATATATGTCATCATATTGAACAAGCTAATATAATCAATAGTGTATGTGTGAGATAAACTACATGTTATACCATGTATGTCATTTTACTGAACAAGATAATATAATCAATAGTGCGTGTGTGAGATAAGCTACATGTACTACCATGTATGTCGTCATATTGAACAAGCTAATGTAACCAATAGTGTATGTGCAAGATAAACTACATGTAACACCATGGATGACGTCCTATTGAACAAGTTAATATAATCAATAGTGTATGTGTGAGATAAGATACATGTAATTCCATGTATGTCATCATATTGAACAAGCTAATATAATCAATAGTATATGTGTGAGATGAGCTACATATTAAACCATGGATGATGTCCTATTGAACAAGCTAATATAATAAATAATGTATGTGTGAGATAAGCTACATGTAATACCATGTATGTCAACATATTGAATAAGCTAATATAATAAAAAGGGGAATATGTAAGATAAGCTACAGGTAATATCATGTATGCCATCATATTGAATAAGCTTATATAATCAAAAGAGTAAGTATGAGGTACGCTATATGTAATACAATGTATGTCATCATATTGAACAAGCTAATATAATCAATAGTGTATGTGTCAGATCAGTTACATGTGATACCATGTATGTCATCATACTGAACAAGCTAATATAATCAATTGTGTATGTGTCAGATCAGCTACATGTGATACCATGTATGCCATCATACTGAACAAGCTAATATAATCAATAGTGCATGCGTGAAATAAGCTACATGTACTACCATGTATGTCATCATACTGAACAAGCAAATATAATCAATAGTGTATGTGAGATATAGGATACATGTAATACAATGTATGACGTCATACTGAACAACCTAATATAATCAATAGTGCATGTGTGAGATAAGCTACATGTAATACAATGTATGTTATCATATTGAACAAGCTGATATAATCAATAGTGCATGCGTGAAATAAGCTACATATACTACCATGTTTGTCATCATACTGAACAAGCTAATATAATCAATAGTGTATGTGAGAGATAGGATACTTGTAATACAATATATGACGTCATACTGAACAACCTAATATAATCAATATTGTATGTGTCAGATAAGCTACATGTGATACCATGTATGACGTCATACTGAACAACCTAATATAATCAATAGTGTATGTGTCAGATAAGCTACATGTGATACCATGTATAACGTCATACTGAACAAGCTAATATAATCAATAGTGTATGTGTCAGATAAGCTACATGTAATACAATGTATGACGTCATACTGAACAACCTAATATAATCAATAGTGTATGTGTCAGATAAGCTACATGTGATACCATGTATGACGTCATACTAAACAAGCTAATATAATCAATAGTGCATGTGTGAAATAAGCTACCTATATTACCATGTATAACGTCATACTGAACAACCTAATAGAATCAATAGTGTATCTGTGAGATCAGCTACATGTGATACCATGTATGACGTCATACTGAACAAGCAAATATAATCAATAGTGTATGTGAGAGATAGGATACATGTAATACCATGTATTTCATCATATTGAACAAGCTAATATAATCAATATAATATGTGTGAGATGAGCTACATATAAAACCACGGATGACGTCCTATTGAACAAGCTAAGATAATCAATAGTGTACATTGGAGATAAGCTACAAGTAATACCATGTATGTCATAATACTGAACAAGCTAATATAATAAATAGTGTATGTGTGAGATAAGCTACATGTAATACCATGTATGATGCCATACTAAAAAAGCTAATATAATCAATAGTGCATGTGTGAAATAAGCTACATGTGATACCATGTATGACGTCATACTGAACAAGCTAATATAATCAATAGTGTATGTGTCAGATCAGCTACATGTGATACCATGTATGACGTCATACTTAACAAACTAATATAATCAATAGTGCATTTGTCAGATAAGCTACATTTAATATCATGTATGTCATCATATTGAACAAGCTAATATAATAAATAGTGTATGTGTGAGATAAGCTGCATGTCATACCATGTATGTCATCATATTGAACAAGCTAATACAATCAATAGTGTATGTGTGAAATAAGCTACATGTAATACCATGCATGTCGTCATACTGAACAAGCAAATATAATCCATAGTGTATGTGAGAGATAGGAAACATGTAATACCATGTATGTCATCATATTGAACAAGCTAATATAATCAATAGTGTATGTATGAGATAAGCTACATATAATACCACGGATGACGTCCTATTGAACAAGCTAAGATAACCAATAGTGTACATTGGAGATAAGCTACAAGTAATACCATGTATGTCATAATATTGAACAAGCTAAGATAATCAATAGTGTATGTTTGGGATAATCTGCATGTAATACCATGTATGTCATCATATTGAACAAGCTAATATAATCAGTAGTGCATGTGTGAAATAAGCTACATGAAATACAATGTATGACGTCATACTGAATAACCTAATATAATCAATAGGGTATGTGTGAGATAAGCTACATGTGATACCATGTATGACGTCATACTGAACAAACTAATAAAATCAATAGTATATGTGTCATATAAGCTACATGTAATACAATGTATGTCATCATATTGAACAAGCTCATATAATAAATAGTGTATGTGTGAGATAAGCTACATGTAATACCATGTATGTCATCGTACTGAACAAGCTAATATAATCAATAGTGCATGTGTGAAATAAGCTACATGTAATACCATGTATGTTATCATATTGAACAAGCTAATATAATCAAAAGTGCATGTGTATAATAAGCTACATGTAATACCATGTATGTCATCATATTGAACAAGCTAATATAATCAATAGTACATGTGTGAAATAAGCTACATGATATACCATGTTTGTCAACATATTAAAGTAGCTAATACAATCAATAGAGCATGTGTGAGAAAAGCTTCATATAATACCATGTATGTCGTCATATTGAACAAGCTAATATAATCAATAGTGCATGTGCGAGATAAGCTACATGTAATATCATGTATGTCGTCATAATGAACAAGCTTATATAATCAATAGTGCATATGCGAGATAAGCTACATGTAATACAATGTATGTCATCATAATGAACAAGCTAATATAATAAATAATTCATGTGTGAGATAAGCTACTTGTTATACCATGTATGTCATCATATTGAACAAGCTTATATAATCAAAAGAGTATGTATGAGGTACGATATATCTAATACAATGTATGTCATCATATTGAACAAGTTAATATAATAAATAATGTATGTGTGAGATAAGCTACTTGTAATACCATGTACGTCAACATATTGAATAAGCTTATATAATAAATAGGGTATGTGTGAGATAAGCTACATGTAATACCATGTATGTCATCATATTGAACCAGCTTATATAATCAAAAAAGTATGTATGAGGTACGATATATGTAATACAATCTATGTCATCATATTGAACAAGCTAATATAATCAATAGTGTATGTGTGAGATAAGCTACTTGTAATACCATGTTTGTCAACATATTGAACTAGACCTATCACTGTAGTGATGAATACCCCCGAGCGCCGCCATGACAGAAAATGGTTAACCATTGTATGAAGTTTTATTAAATTATATCCAATAGTTTGAAAGTTATTCTCCAGACAAAAGAAATTCTTAATAAAAGAGAATGTTATGGATTGAGTTGTTTGTATTGTTAATTTTTTGATGGTTTTGTTAAAATTAAAAACGGCCTTTTTAATTATTGTGCAGTGTACAAGCTTTCATGGCAATCTATAAATGTTATACTTTTTCGAGTTAAGTTGAGGGACAACAATTTTATGGATAAGAAACAAACAAGAGCACTAGGAATACAATATCGAACCTGCTTTGCTCGAACTCCATGTATTCATCAACTTGGTTCTTTCATGAACTTTATTAAACTGTTATCACTGATGGCTTTAAAAGTACTTTAAAAGTACTGCACCAGACAAGGGAAAAATATCAAAGGGCAATAACTCTTTAATTAGCAAGAATAGAGTTATGTTTCTTGTACACTGCACTTCCTCTCATTATATTCTACCATTGTATGAAGTTTGATGAAATTCCATCCAGTACTTTAAAAGTAATGCTCCGGACAAGGGAAATATATCAAAGGGCAATAACTCTGTAATTAGCAAGAATAGAGTTATGTTTCCTATACACTGCACATCCTGTCATTATATTCTACCATTGTATGAAGTTTGATGAAATTCCATCCAGCACTTTAATAGTAATGCTCCGGACAAGAGAAATATATCAAAGGGCAATAACTCTGTAATTAGCAAGAATAGAGTTATGTTTCTTGTACACTGCACTTCCTCTCATTATATTCTACCATTGTATGAAGCTTGATGAAATTCCATCAGGTACTTTTCAAGTTATGCTCCGGACAAGAAAACATATCAAAGGGCAATAACTCTGTATTTAGCAATAATAGAGTTATGTTTCTTGTACACTGCACTTTCTCTCATTATATTCTACCATTGTATGAAGTTTGATGAAATTCCATCCAGTACTTAAAAAGTAATGCTCCGGACAAGGGAAATATATCAAAGGGCAATAACTCTGTAATTAGCAAGAATAGAGTTATGTTTCCTGTACACTGCCCTTTCTCTCATTATATTCTACCATTGTATGAAGCTTGATGAAATTCCATCCAGTACTTTTCAAGTTATGCTCCGGACAAGAAAAAATATCAAAGGGAAATATATCAAAGGGCAATAACTCTGTAATTAGCAAGAATACAGTTATGTTTCCTGTACACTGCACTTCCTCTCATTATAATCTACCATTGTATGAAAATTGATGAAATTCCATCCGGTACTTTTCAAGTTATGCTCCGGACAAGAAAAAATATCAAAGGGCAATAACTCTATAATTAGCAAGAATAGAATTATGTTTCTTGTACACTGCACTTCCTCTCATTATATTCTACCATTGTATGACGTTTGATGAAATTCCATCCTGTACTTTTCAAGTTATGCTCCGGACAAGGAAAATTGCAACGGACAGACCGACCGACAGACCGACAGACCGACAGACCGACCTCAGGGTGACTCCAGTATATCCCCTCAAAACTTCGTTTGCCGGGGGTATAAAAAGCTTATAAAATAAATAGGGTATGTGTGAGATAAGCTACATGTAATACCTTGTATGTCATCATATTGAACAATCTTATATAATCAATAGCTTATGTATGAGATACGCTACATGTAATACAATGTATGTCATCATTTTGAACAAGCTGATATAATCAATAGTGTATGTGTGAGATAAGCTACATCTAATACCATGTATGTCGTCATATTGAACAAGCTAATATAATCAATAGTGTATATGTGTGAGATGAGCTACATCTAATACCATGTATGTCGTCATAACGAATAAGCTAATATAATCAATAGTGTATGTGTGAGATAAGCTTCATGTAATACCATGTATGTCGTTATATTGAACAAGCTTATATAATCAATAGTATATGTGTGAGATGAGCTACATATAATACCATGGATGATGTCCTATTGAACAAGCTAAGATAACCGATAGTGTTAATGTGAGATAAGCTTCAAGTAATACCATGTATGTCATAATATTGAACAAGCTAAGATAATCAATTGTGTATGTTTGGGATAAGCTGCATATAATACCATATATGTCATCATATTGAACAAGCTTATATAATCAATAGTGTATATGTGTGAGATAAGCTACATGTAATACCATGTATGTCGTCATACTGAAAAGCTAATATAATCAATAGTGTATGTGTGAGATAAGATACATGTTATACCATGTATGTCATCAAATTGAACAAGCTAATATAATCAATAGTGTATTTGGAGATAAGCTACATGTAATACCAAGTATGTCATTATATTGAACAAGGTAATATAATCCATAGTGTATGTGTGAGATAAACTACATGTTATACCATGTATGTCATCATATTGAACAAGCTAATATAATCAATAGTGTATGTGTAAGAAGATAAGCTACATGTAAAGCTATATATGTCATCATATTGAACAAGCTAATATAATCAATAGTGTATGTGTGAGATAAACTACATGTTATACCATGTATGTCATTTTACTGAACAAGATAATATAATCAATAGTGCGTGTGTGAGATAAGCTACATGTACTACCATGTATGTCGTCATATTGAACAAGCTAATGTAACCAATAGTGTATGTGCAAGATAAGCTACATGTAACACCATGGATGACGTCCTATTGAACAAGTTAATATAATCAATAGTGTATGTGTGAGATAAGATACATGTAATTCCATGTATGTCATCATATTGAACAAGCTAATATAATCAATAGTATATGTGTGAGATGAGCTACATATAATACCATGGATGATGTCCTATTGAACAAGCTAATATAATAAATAATGTATGTGTGAGATAAGCTACATGTAATACCATGTATGTCAACATATTGAATAAGCTTATATAATAAAAAGGGGAATATGTAAGATAAGCTACAGGTAATATCATGTATGCCATCATATTGAATAAGCTTATATAATCAAAAGAGTAAGTATGAGGTACGCTATATGTAATACAATGTATGTCATCATATTGAACAAGCTTATATAATCAATAGTGTATGTGTCAGATCAGTTACATGTGATACCATGTATGTCATCATACTGAACAAGCTAATATAATCAATTGTGTATGTGTCAGATCAGCTACATGTGATACCATGTATGCCATCATACTGAACAAGCTAATATAATCAATAGTGCATGCGTGAAATAAGCTACATGTACTACCATGTATGTCATCATACTGAACAAGCAAATTTAATCAATAGTGTATGTGAGATATAGGATACATGTAATACAATGTATGACGTCATACTGAACAACCTAATATAATCAATAGTGCATGTGTGAGATAAGCTACATGTGATACAATGTATGTTATCATATTGAACAAGCTGATATAATCAATAGTGCATGCGTGAAATAAGCTACATGTACTACCATGTTTGTCATCATACTGAACAAGCTAATATAATCAATAGTGTATGTGAGAGATAGGATACATGTAATACAATATATGACGTCATACTGAACAACCTAATATAATCAATAGTGTATGTGTCAGATAAGCTACATGTGATACCATGTATGACGTCATACTGAACAAGCTAATATAATCAATAGTGTATGTGTCAGATAAGCTACATGTGATACCATGTATAACGTCATACTGAACAAGCTAATATAATCAATAGTGTATGTGTCAGATAAGCTACATGTAATACAATGTATGACGTCATACTGAACAACCTAATATAATCAATAGTGTATGTGTGAGATAAGCTACATGTGATACCATGTATGACGTCATACTAAACAAGCTAATATAATCAATAGTGCATGTGTGAAATAAGCTACCTATATTACCATGTATAACGTCATACTGAACAACCTAATATAATCAATAGTGTATCTGTGAGATCAGCTACATGTGATACCATGTATGACGTCATACTGAACAAGCAAATATAATCAATAGTGTATGTGAGAGATAGGATACATGTAATACCATGTATGTCATCATATTGAACAAGCTAATATAATCAATATAATATGTGTGAGATGAGCTACATATAAAACCACGGATGACGTCCTATTGAACAAGCTAAGATAATCAATAGTGTACATTGGAGATAAGCTACAAGTAATACCATGTATGTCATAATACTGAACAAGCTAATATAATAAATAGTGTATGTGTGAGATAAGCTACATGTAATACCATGTATGATGCCATACTAAAAAAGCTAATATAATCAATAGTGCATGTGTGAAATAAGCTACATGTGATACCATGTATGACGTCATACTGAACAAGCTAATATAATCAATAGTGTATGTGTCAGATCAGCTACATGTGATACCATGTATGACGTCATACTTAACAAGCTAATATAATCAATAGTGCATTTGTCAGATAAGCTACATTTAATACCATGTATGTCATCATATTGAACAAGCTAATATAATAAATAGTGTATGTGTGAGATAAGCTGCATGTCATACCATGTATGTCATCATATTGAACAAGCTAATACAATCAATAGTGTATGTGTGAAATAAGCTACATGTAATACCATGCATGTCGTCATACTGAACAAGCAAATATAATCCATAGTGTATGTGAGAGATAGGATACATGTTATACCATGTATGTCATCATATTGAACAAGCTAATATAATCAATAGTGTATGTATGAGATAAGCTACATATAATACCACGGATGACGTCCTATTGAACAAGCTAAGATAACCAATAGTGTACATTGGAGATAAGCTACAAGTAATACCATGTATGTCATAATATTGAACAAGCTAAGATAATCAATAGTGTATGTTTGGGATAAGCTGCATGTAATACCATGTATGTCATCATATTGAACAAGCTAATATAATCTGTAGTGCATGTGTGAAATAAGCTACATGAAATACAATGTATGACGTCATACTGAATAACCTAATTTAATCAATAGGGTATGTGTGAGATAAGCTACATGTGATACCATGTATGACGTCATACTGAACAAACTAATAAAATCAATAGTATATGTGTCATATAAGCTACATGTAATACAATGTATGTCATCATATTGAACAAGCTCATATAATAAATAGTGTATGTGTGAGATTAGCTACATGTAATACCATGTATGTCACCGTATTGAACAAGCTAATATAATCAATAGTGCATGTGTGAAATAAGCTACATGTAATACCATGTATGTTATCATATTGAACAAGCTAATATAATCAAAAGTGCATGTGTGAAATAAGCTACATGTAATACCATGTATGTCATCATATTGAACAAGCTAATATAATCAATAGTACATGTGTGAAATAAGCTACATGTAATACCATGTTTGTCATCATATTGAACAAGCTTATATAAACAATAGTGCATGTGTGAAATAAGCTACATGTAATACCATGTATGTCATCATATTGAACAAGCTAATATAATCAATAGTACATGTGTGAAATAAGCTACATGTAATACCATGTATGTCATCATATTGAACAAGCTAATATAATAAATATTGTATGTGTGAGATAAGCTACATGTAATACCATGTATGTCATCATATTGAACAAGCAAATATAATCAATAATGTATATGAGAGATAGAATAAATGTAATACCATGTATGTCATCATATTGAACAAGCTAATATAATCAATAGTACATGTTTGAGATAAGCTACATGTAATACCATGGATAATGTCCTATTGAACAAGCTAATAGAATCAATAGTGCATGTGTGAGATAAGCTACATGTGATACCATGTATGTCGTCATATTGAACAAGCTAATATAATCAATAGTGCATGTGTGAGATAAGCTACATGTAATACCATGTATGACGTCATACTAAACAAACTAATATAATCAATAGTACATGTGTGAGATGAGCTACATATAATACCATGGATGACGTCCTATTGAACAAGCTAATATAATCAATAGTGTACATTGGAAATAAGCTACATGCAATACCATGTATAACGTCATACTGAACTAACTAATATAATCAATAGTGCATGTGTGAAATAAGCTACATATAATACCATGTATGTCGTCATACTGAACAAGCTAATATAATAAATAGTGCATGCGTGAGACAAGCTACATGTAATACCATGTATGTCATTATATTGAACAAGCTAATTATAATCAATAGTGTATGTATGAGATAAGCTACATGTCATACCATGTATGTCATCATATTGAACAAGCTTATATAATAAATAGTGTATGTGTGAGATAAGCTGCATGATACCATGTATGTTATCATACTGAACAAGCTAATATAATCAATAGTGTATGTGTGAGATAAACTACATGTTATACCATGTATGTCATAATATTGAACAAGATAATACCATTGATGGTGTGTGTGATAAGCTACAAGTTATACCATGTTAATCGTCATGTGGAACTATCTCATATTACGTTTAGAGTATATGTGTGATAATCTAATATTTATTATCCATCTAAAATAGCTCTACCAATGAGGTTCGATTTGTACCACGTGACTGCAGACAAAAAATCGTTATCGTATGCATCAAACAGGGAGAATCCCGAAAATTTGATTACTAGTATTGTTTTCGTATTTGATTGCTCGACAGTCCCGAAAATCGGTAATAACTTCGTATTTGATGTAAGGGATCAGTTAAAATGTAAATGAAGAAAGCTCACTTGTCATCTTGAGTTCCTTTGACTTATCGCAATGTGGGCCATAATTCTGCCTAAAGTCAAACTAGGGTTATCCCACTTGGTCCTTGATTCCCTTTGGTGATAGTGAACACATACCTCTATTTTAATTAATGTGTGTCAAGTGGTTACTGAGATATGAGCATGACTGAAAACTGTAACTAAAATGAAAATGAAGTTAGCCCCTTGTCCTCTTGGGTTCCTTTGATGTAATGAAGTCACGTATGAAGTTGCATTGATGTACGGTATGGATAGCAACCCATGCTTAAAATATTTCCTTTTTTTACAGTACAAAGGGCTATAATTCTGCCTAAAATCAAAATAAAGTTATCCCACTCGGTCCCTTGGTTTTCTTTTCTCTATTGGAGTGAATATACGTTTGATGTTTCATTGATGTACATGTAGTTTTTATCGTGATATGAGCACGACTAAAATTTTAACGGAATTATGCTGTTAGTATACAAGCGGCAAACTCTGCTTAAAATCAAAATGGAATTATTCCACTTGGGCCCTTAAATCCCCTTTATGGAAGTCAACACAAACATTATTTTAATTGATGTTTGTGAAGTGGTTACTGAGATATAAGCATGACTAACGAATTTAACTTAAAAGCCACTGCCGAAGTCACCGCCTACACAGAGAATTAACTTAAAAGCCACCGCCGAAGTCACCACCCACAGGGGATTAACTTAAAAGCCACCGCCGAAGTCACCACCTACAAAGGGAGTTAACTTAAAAGCCACTGCCAAAGCCACCAACTATGCAGGGCTGAGTACAATAGCTCCCCCATTTTCAAAAGACGAGTGACTACCTACCAACACATTTTCCATTGAAAGTGAATCGGGTTTAGGCAAACAAATTAGTTATAATTTTCGCCTAAGTGCTTTGTGCACACAGACTGTGGTTTTGTTCTAGTGAGTATAAAGAATGTTGCAGACACTATTTAAAGAAGTCTTCTTTACCTGTTACTCTCACTCCAGTATATATCGGCGGCTGATGTTCCGTTGTTGGTATACGTCGGGTGGATCGTCCCTCCATTAGTAGATGTTGCATGGGTTGCCCCTCTGTGGAGCGTGTGGTCCAGTGGTAGAGCACCGAACTCATGATCGGAGGGTCGTTGGTTCGATCCTCCGCTACGGCTATGTGTAGTGTCCTTGAGCAAGACACTTTTTCCGCATATGCTTTGTACTGGTTCTACCCAGGAAGACTTCGAGCGTGATTTGTCTAAGTCGTAAGAACTTGTTTCACAATCGAAGTAAAATAAATAAGTTTAAACTATACCTTTGGTAGGCTGGCCCTCTGTTTGTTTATAATGGGTGGGTAGTCCCTCCATTGGTATATGTTGGATAGGTTGTCCCTCTGTTTGTATATGTTCAGTGGGTTGTCCTTTTGTTTGAATAGGTTGGATAGGTTGTGCATATGTTGATTTTGGTTTGACAGGTTGTTGATATCTTGGCAAAGGTTGGTTGGAGTGTTGATGTGAGACTGACTGTGTGGCTACCACTGGGTATGGTGATCTGGCTCTGGGCCCAGTCTGACCATCAACTCTGGTAGCTACACCTTGACAAAAGAAATAATGAATTGTTGTTACTATAATGTGTACTTTATCAGTGCTATCAATATTTAAACAACCTAATCATTACATACATGTATGTTCAATAAAGTTCAATGATAGTATTTCCATATGTAATCTATACAAAAAAATGATGTAGATCTAAACTGCAGATTTTCATTTTAGTATCCTGACCTACCATAAAACATATACATGTATCATTATAAACAAATCCTGATAGGGTAGCTATTGAAGTTGCAGCACTTAATGTTGCTTAAGAAAATCTTATATTTGACGATTTATATTTTACTTACTTTATCATTTTTTCTACCTGATATGCATATTGAAACTATTACGTAGAATCAATTGGTCCTTTGTACATAGGACAGGTCATTTTGACTGCAGAATCATAATTCAAAATTTAAGTTAAGTACTGCTAAAATTGATACTGTATGCATTCAAAATATCAAGTCGTTTACATGAGTGTGTACTAATATTTCATATAGCTGTTAAAATGATAACTAGAAAGTTCTTGGCGAGGAGAAATGTTAACAATTTCATCTCAGGTAGTTTGAGAGAAAAGCATATTTGTGATAGAATAAGCAATAACTCTGGAGAAAGAGAGGACGAATTTCGTGTAATAATTAATGAAAGGTGCCTATTATGATAACTTAAGAAATACTGATATAACATTTAAGACATTGAGTCTCGATGTTTGTTAATTTATATGTGGGTTTTTCTTCTCTTTTTTATTTCTGATTTTGTCTTTATCCTTTTGGCACACTGTCGTATTACTATATTTCTTGTGTATATTTGTATTATGGGCCGTAGGCCTAAATTAATTGAATAAACTATTGTTATTGTCAAATAATGTGTTCAAACCCCATCAGATTTTCTTATCTCTTTATCATCACAGAGAAGAGGAGAACTTTAATTAATGCAGCTACTCAATAAGCAATATCCATTATCAAAACCCTTGCATAATCACAAAGTGTCAATGGTAACTGAGGCCTTTAGACAGAAAGACCTTAAAGGCCCAATGCCGGTAGATGCTACACACAGTATTATAGGCGGGGCTTATCACAAGCAGCCGACAAGTTTACTACAGTTATTTGATAATACTCATGTCCAACATAACTACCAGCATAGCCATAGAAGATACTGCCTGTTGCAAGTTGTTCTAAACAACAATGTGTATTGTATGTGCGGGTTCCTCAGTATTATGGTTCCCCAAACTTAGATTGCAATGGCCATCTTATCTGCATGCATAATAAACAAATTTGCTAATTAGGTACGTCCAATTTACAGTTTCATACTGGGATACATATAACACATCTCTGGTCATGATCACAGAGATAAATTGAAATTATTTGGGTCAAGTTCTATGGATTTGTACATTATTTACCTAGAGAGAATAAAAGTTATTGATGAAAAATAGTTTATCTTATTTATTATGGACGTATATCAAACAGGCATACATGTTGTAATGAATTGTAAATAAATTGCTTGGACACAAGTAAAAGGCAAACAATTATTTGTGAGACAAAACATACAAAGATTGAAAAATAAAGAAAACCCCTTTGACATAATAGAATGACCCATTCCATTTAGGTTCACAATTTCCCTGACAAAACTTACAAATTGAAGAAAATCGTGGAAATACTTTGAAGGTTTCGAGGGAACATTTTTGTATATTATTTCATTTATCTAATTATAATGAGTGTGATTTTGAGGATCATTTAGTTACATTAGACTGTCAATTAATGTTGATGAAAATAACTATATTTAGACACAGAACATAAAGGAATATTTATTGTCAGATGGCAATCAGGACAAAATAGAAGCACAGATTGGGAAAATGATGACGTGATTATGATGTTGATGATGACGATAAAAATAAATACAGTCCTATAGAACAGTTATGGATATTGTTTTCATGTCCGTTTATTTCAACATCAGTTTTGTCTAAGTGAATTTTCATTTCCTAATCAAAGAAACAGTCATTTACCAAAACGTAGATACAGAAAATACTGGAATATGTTTACAAATGTAGGAGTTTGGTTCCTACTTCATTATGTAGAAAAAAAGCAAAGAATATTAAACCAACCAAGATTTAAATTATGCCAAGTTTTGTTTTGAACCTAGTACATGGTTCATACACAAACATCCAAGGCCACCTCTATAGCACTAAGTGTTTTTAATTGAAGGCTGTGACATAAGAACTGTATAAACAATAAAATGACATTCATTTGCTAAAACACAAAACTAAAAGTTATTTCCAAAAGGAAGCTATTGTGAATTATGGGATTTAAAGCAATGATCAGCCAAGGTAAGTGTGAATTGTAACTTATTTGCATCCAAATAAAAAAGCAAGTATGCATGTATCTGAGATAAGCCGTAAACTACAATGTATAATCATTTGTTTATATATGAAAAGGGCAGAAATATTATGAAGATTGATCTTCCTTAACATGTAATTCACAAACTGAAAGTCAAACACATTATTCTACTCTGAGATATCAAACACTGCATGGCTCCTCACAAGTGGGTTATACACATCTCAAAGCAAGTGTTGCTGTTTACACCACGTGACAAGGGTCAAACGGGGTCAAAATTAAAATATTTAGCAAATTTTCCTTGATATTTCAATTTTGTAAGGATTACTACTCCTTTATTTCAGGGAGCTTTTGTGAATAAAGGGCATTTTTATATAGACAAAATATGTCCCTACAAATGCACTTCTTTTTGAAAATAATGACAAATTTGTTACTATGTTTTACAGAAAAACATCTCCCAATTCAACATTGTTACAAAAAAGAGCCACCATTTGAAATTAGGCTCCTCCCATTTCTTTTTATAGGAAAGTTTGAGGTTTAAGATAATAACGTTAGGAAAGTGTTTCACAAGATTAGTTAAAGTACATTGTATAGCAATGTTATTTAGCGAGGAACAAAACAAAGTCTGTGTTGACAACAAACAAAAGGCCTTTAATACTATATTGTTCAATTTGTTCTAATTTGACTGATTCAATGATTTCCCTAAATAACAACCAAAGCTTCATTTTCATGTTAAATGCGACTTTCTTAAAGCAACAGTTAAGATTTTTTGTTTCTCTTGTAATCTGTTTTCAACGAAGACTTGGAAGACTTGGGAGCGTCATTAAAAGTCATATACAACAAAATATCTACTGAAAACTAAAGTTCTTTGGACAAAAATCTAAATTAGTAACAGTGACACGCTTAACATCATGTAAAGATCTGGACACCAAATTTCATAGAAATACTACAAATGAAATTGTTTACAGTGACCTTGACCATGACATCAATTATTTCAAAACCAATCCTAAACTTGGGAGTCCTGGACCTATATACAAACTTTCATTTAAACATCTTTAAAAAAGTATATCATTTTTTCTTCAAACTTTTCAAACATGTCACATCCATATATACTCCCGAGCTGATATTGTTTAAAGGATATACAATCATGCACATGTGTGTCTAAAATAATATTTTGAAAAGGAACGTGACCTATGCTCCTTTACTGGATCAATATAGAGTTTCCAATAAGAAAGTGCAGCATATTTGGTGACAAAAACAGTGGTGTTATACAAATATGCGTTAACAAAAGTGTGTGTACATAAAAAGTATAAGCTTAAAGTATATTTTATTTTGTAATAATAATCTAACATTGTCATTAAATTGGTAATACTGACAATGTTAAGCATGTTGCCAGGTAAATGTCAGTATGCGTGACCCGGTGCAGCTTACATTGTTTCGAAAATTGTCGTTATACAGTATGTTGTAGTTTTAGTATTTCTTAAAACAAATATTTTAATCAGTATTTTTTATCAAAGTCATAATTCTGGTTCAAGAACTCTTCCAAACTTTCATATTCTGGTCAAGATTGGTCATGATCCTACAAATATTACAGGTGCTACAGTGTAAACAAATCAAATATTAGCTTTCAATGGAGTCAGTTGAAATGCTTGTCCAAGCCTTAATGATACTAACATTCTAACCACATTTGGTCTGGATGGCATCAGAGTTAAAGGGAATACATAATTAACAAGTAAATAATCATCACTTTTCATTGACTTAAAAGACACGACTCTACTGTGTTTGGTTCATTAAAACAAAAAAATAGTTAAGCAATTAACTATAATATCAAGTCGAAGTTAACACCAGGGAAATAACTCGTAACAGTATAGATTAGTAGCTCTCCCTTTTTTCTCAAGAAGACAAACTAAAAATGTTATCAAGCTCCTTTCTTTATGATTTTAAACATGTCCAAGATATGAACTTACGTGGTTTTTTAGATTCTTCTTGTTTTATCTTATTCTCCGCACCGTTGAGATGGTCAGCTAGATGACCCTGATGTGTATCATTCAAACACTTTTTAAAGATTTTGTATCCATCAGGACCTTTGCTCATTACCTTTTCAATGATTGCCCTGTTCTTGTCCGAAGTCTTTCTTGTCTCCTAGAAATGTGGTTTTAACAGTTAGTGAGATATTAAGGACAATATTCAGAATATTCAGAATGTAAGAAATCAAATGTGCAATTAAAAATTCTTATGAAATAATTGCTGCAATTTGCCAAATAATTCTGCACTTGTCTTCTGTTCAAAAGAATATTTCATTTTAAAACTATTGTTCCGATTTCCCTCAAGCCCTCCTGTTTCCTAACAACCACATGTTAAATTTTTTATCACATCAACAACAAAGTTATCAAAAACCGTTTGCAGCAGTATGGAAGAGATTGTATGAATACCCATTATCCCAATATCTCAGATTTTCCGAGATGTGGTTAAAACCCCATCAAGTGTAGAATACATTACAATCTTACTTAAATATTCATAATTTTCTTTTACTGCAGTTAAAAACCTTACCTGCTTGCATAATATTACTACTTTTAGGATTATTATAAGTAATTTACAATTTCATTTGACATCTAATCTACGAGATACAAAATCATGTATTTAAACAAGGTTTTATATTTCAGTAGAGCGTGAGGTCTAGTGAAAGAACATCGAACCCAGGATCAGAAGATTGTAGGTTATGTGTGATATCCTTGAGCAAGACACTTTATCTGTATATGCTTAGTACTGGTTCTACCCAGGAACACTTCGAGCAATATTTGCCTAAATTGTAAAAACTTGTTTCACAATCGAAGTAGAATTAATAAATTTAAACTATATTTAAGTAATGAGATTTTGTTTTGGAGCAGTGACTGAAGTAACCTTCTCCCCGCTTTTAAAAATAATGGGTATATTTACTTCCATTTTTTTAAAACTACGGGGTATTTAGCTAAACCATGAAGGTAGAATAACCCAAAATTAACTTTATCTGGCAACGGATATGCTTCTAATTCATATATTTTCTTACATACTAAACACTACTTACTATTATTTTAATTTAACATTTCATAAATATTCTGCCACAGTCTCTTTAAAGACATCATATAATATCTTACACCATTGTTGTGATATATATTTTGTACATCAAAACATAGCATTTCAACATTTTTTATCTTTAGGGTGTATGGTAGAAATATCCATACCCAGTTATACACATGGATATCATGTCCGGTATGCAAGAAGATGGTGACAGCTTTTTAACATGAACTTTATTTTTTAAGAACAACATGCAACTGACTAATATGCTTTTATTTTTATGCAACATCTTGAAAACTGACTTAACCAGTACAGGTATCTAACTATATCTAAGAAAAGACTAAACGAAATACTCAAACACAACTTATATTTCAGTTCTCAACTATAAAGCGGGGCCCGATTAGCTCAGTCGGTTACGCGTCTGACTATCAATCCAGGAGTCGTGAGTTTGAATCCCCCGCCCGGCAACAGTCTCCGTGATGATTGATATACGACATTGTGTCTAATTATCATTCGTCAATCACCACTGATTCAAGTGGGAAAGTTATCAGTTACTTATGGAGACGGGGTGTGCTCGAGTACTGGTTAATCCCAGGAAACAGTTGTTAGGTTAACTGATCGTCTGTTAGCCCTCGGTGGCATAAAAATGACGCTAAATATTCAATCAATCAATCAACTATAAAGGTTATATTAATTTTTTTTCATATATGCTCCGGAGGTAGGAAAGACAATAGGGCCTTTAGAAGAAAAAGAATGAAAAGTAGAAACAGTTAAAAGTAGCATATAAAATCACTTCTTTTTGCTGAAGGTCTATACTATCAGTGTTATTGACAGTAATTTACAGTAGGTAGTACCTGTATGTCACGTATGGCAGTGCAGGGAAGGAATCCTATCTCGATGAATCTGTCTAGTATAGGCTGTGGATCTAAATCTTCCACCAATCTTGTAAAGGAGCACCGCAATGCTGACTTATACAGATCTGCTGAAGATAAAATATTGCAGTATACATATACTAGTATGTGAACATGTATTTTTTTATATTATGTTTTCAATATTAAAACTACATATATTTATCAGTGAATTATTTTTGATAATGTCAATGTTTAAAGGCAGTATGTCAGGTTTCTTAAATTTTAGCCGAGCTTTATGACAAAATAATATCTCATGCTTGTGTAGGCGTGATCATATTTGCAGTCCTGATCACGGCCAAAATAGTCATACGCAAGATGGGTAACTTTTCTAATTTCATTTTTTTCATGTATTTATATATGCAACAAATTAAGCAATAAAAGTATATGGTGGACAATGTTTTATGTCATTATTAAAACTGTTGCATAAAATAAATCAAACTCTACAATAAAAGAATATTTATAAAAGCCCAGCTACCAGTATTATTGGTACTTTGAACTTTCAGAGCTTGCATAGATAATTTTATACTCAACAATACCTTTTTGCCGAAAGGTTATCTACTAAAACATATTAAAATAATAAACTGAAAAGTGATTTTCAAATTTGGCCTTTGCACCAAGGTCAAACTAACTGTCAAGCTAAAAACTACAATGTATTTTATGATGTATCCATTTTAGTCCTTACTTCGGTTTGGTTTTAAGTTTATCCTTCTTATTGGTTATATGTACCTGAATTACATTAATCTTAAAAAGAGCTGGAATGACAAGATGATAGTCATCAAGAAGCGCATGCGTAATATTTATTTTTAGAATTGTAATTTTATTTCGATATCACCACTCCGATTAAAATATTGTGCGTGTTTTTTTGGTCACGTCTAAGACGTTTTGTGAAATTTAAAATTTCATCATTTTTATTTAATCCATAAATGATAGTTTGATACTTACTTTAAAAAAATTTAGGCGGAATCCCCAACTGAAAGGGATAATTTATATCAACAATGCGGGATCAGTCTAACGTTTAACCCTTTTGCCCTTCTGGTCTAGTAAGGCATTTGAATCTTACTTGAACCAAATATTATTTGCCAGGACTAAATGATGCTTTAGGTCTCAAACTTATTAAAATAATACGTATGAAACAAGAGCTGTCGATAACACAGTGGGCTTGACTATTAGAATATTTGTCACAAAAGTACAGATTTTATTGAGACTGATTACAAATCCAAGCAAACAATAGATATCTAATTCACTAAATTCAGTAGGTCTCATAACTGCAGTTTTCAATCCAATACATGCAATGGCCGCTGAGTTATACAATGTCTAACTCAAACAAAGGCTATAATTTGCAAAATAACTCTTGCAGGAGTTATCCACCCATTAATTTAGTTGGTTCCATGGCTACAAAGCCATGCATTAATGTTCAATCCATTGAGTGTTGGAATCGATGGTACCTTCACGTAAAACTTTAACCAAAATTTCTCAGTCAAAGAACGGCCATAATTTTCATTATGTTCATGCAAAAGTTATCTCACTCAGTCATTTTAGTAGGATTGATGACTAGGAAGACTTGTATGGAGTTTTAATCAAATACATCGAGAGGTCACTGAGATAAAGACTTGATGGTACTCACATGCAAAACTTTAACCAGAGTTTCTAAGTCGAATAATGGCAATAATTTTTATTATATTCATTCACGTGCTATCTGACTTAATTACTTTAGTACATTTGATGACTGTAACCAAATACATGAAATGGTTACTTTGATACGAACTCGATTGTACTTACACGCAGAGCTTTAACCATAATTTCTAAGTCAATCAAGGGCAATAATTTGCATTATATATAAGAGAGATCTAACTTCATTTAAGTTTGATGATTTGGAAGTTTTGTGTGAAGTTTCATCAAAATACATTAAGTAATTGTAAGATATGGACTTGATGCTACGTGCACACAAGACTTTAAGAACTTAAGAATGTCAAAGTCAAACAAGGGGAATACTTTTGTAATAAAGTCACCCAAGAGTTATCTAACTTAGAGTAGTAAATTTGATAACCGGGAATTCTTGTGTGAGATTTCAGTCAAATACATTAAATGGTTGGTAAGAAATGGACTTGATGGTACTTGCATGCAAAGTTTTAACCAGAGTGTTTAAGTAAAACCAGAGCAATAATTTGCATTATATTCAAGTGGGAGTTAGTTAACTTAGTTATTTTAGGTTTGATGACTGGGAAGTTTTGTGTAAAGTTTCAAGTCAATACATGTAATGGTTACTGAGACAGGGACTTGTATGCAAAACCAAGGTATGACGTTGATGTCAAAGCCCGGATGATAAGAATAGCTTTCTTTTTTCTTCAAATAATGAGAATGTAACATTTTCTCATTGTTTCCCTATGTAAAACTCAGTCTCCTTATAAAGTTTTCATAAACTACTACCCACTTGATTTGTTCGAACGATTGCGCATCTTATTTTATTTGGTATTTGGTATGCCTTACTTACTTCATTCACATCATACACATACAAATATGTTAAAGTGAATCATAACAATGCTTGCAATAAGGGAAACGATGTGTAAATGAGGCTAATGGTAAAGATATAACTATATATATGTAAGAAGTTTTACTCCCTTTAGTATCTATGTCAAATACAATAAATCACTTTAAAGTGACACATAACAATGCTTGTAAAAAGGGAATGGAAGTGTTAATGGTGTAAATATATAAAAAAATATCTGTTTGGAATTTTGCTCCCTATATAGATTTACACAGCTCTTGGCTATATGCATCTTGCTACATGAACCATCATATAAGGGAGGTAATTCTTAAATGAGACCTTTATTTTCAAATTGAAGATTTTCTTGTATAAATAGATGCGAAAACAAACAACTCTGTTTTCCATTGAATATTCCTATGTAAAATTAACAGTCCTTTATATAATACAGATCTATTAAGCAGGGGATACAACCATTATCAAAATAGGTTAAAGTAAAACATAACAATGCTATATATAAGTTTTGCTCCCTGCATTAATTATGTCAAATACAATACATTATTTTAAAATGACACATAACAATGCTTATAAAAAGAAAATCGATGTGTATATCGGGCTAATGGTAAAGATATAATATATATACGTTAGGAGTATCCCTCCCTGTAGTAATTATGTCAAAATCAATAAATCACTTTAAAGAGACACATGTCAGTTTTGAAATCTGTTTTCCTACCTTAAATCTTCAAATAAACTCTTGTGAACATATTATAACAAGATACTAATTAGTATTAGTGAAATTGTGTTATCATCCAACAATAGTTAGGATTGCAAATTCCTCGGGGACTTATACTTTTATAATGAAATATCAAAATTTAGTGTTTAACATGGATTGTAAAACAAGTTCTTACAAATTTGACAAATCCTGCTTGAATTCTTCCTGAGTATAACCAGTACTTAGCATATGCGGTTAATCTGTCTTGCTCAAAGACACTACAAATATCCGTGACAGCGGATCAAACCAACGACCTACAAATCCATGGTCCAATGCTCTACCACCTTACCACGCGATCCACAAATAAAACAGGCTTTGTTGGTCTTAGAGCTATCAACACATTTAAACATAAAATAATGGCAGTGGTTGCATTCTATAATTTAATGTATACGAGATTTAAAATAACTAATGTAGCAGCTGTTATTTATTAGTTCAGCTACAAACGTTTCTTCTAATTCTAAGATGTTCAATGGAGGGTTAATGGACAAAAATATAGGAGAGAATGCCCCTGGAAAGATTTACCACACGTACTTACCTGGTTTAGACATTATTTCTGTTTTCAAGCATGAAGAAAGTCCAACTTCAGCAGCTTCATCATGGCAAGCAAACCATGTGTATCGTTATGCTTTTGGAATTAAAAATCTGGAACAAAAAAAGATATGCTAAGACTGCCACTCCAAGTTACATCATCTCCTTATCCCCACATGCTTTGTACTATTATTAACATAAATACTGCTTGCCACTGATTGGAAAGATAAATGCCGTCTGTCAAAATGAGAAAAAGCATAGAAAAAGTTTGATATTATAGGATTAACGAATACTTGCTAATAAAAGAGAACCATAGAGACATGTTTTCCGTTATAAGAGAAACATAAAGAATGCTTGTCATTATAGGAGAAGCATAGAGACAGTTTAATATTATAGGAGAAACATAAAGAATGCTTGTCATTATAGGAGAAGCATAGAGACAGTTTAATATTATAGGAGAAACATAAAGACAGTTTGATATTATAGGAGAAGCATAGAGACAGTATAATATTATAGGAGAAACATCGAGACAGTTTGATATTATAGGAGAAGCATAGAGACAGTTTGATATTTTAGGAGAAGCATAGAAACAGTTTGATATTATAGTAGAAAAATAGAGACAGTCTGTCATTATTGGAGAAACATAGAGCCAGTTTAATATTATTGGAGAAACATAGAGACAGTTTGCCATTATAGGAGAAACATAGAGACAGTTTAATATTATAGGAGAAACATAACGAATGCTTTTCATTATAGGAGAAGCATAGAGACAGTTCGATATTATAGGAGAAACATAAAGAAAACTTGCCAATATTGGAGAAACATAAAGAATGCTTGCCAATATAGGAGAAACTTAGAGACATGTTTGCCGTTATAGGAGAAACATAATGAATGCTTGCCATTATAGGAGAATCATAGAGACCGTTTGTCATTATAGGAAAAGCATAGAGACAGTTTACCATTATTGGAGAAGTTTAAAGCATGCTTGCCATAATAGGAGTTCTCAGCATAGGGACTGTTTGTCCCTAAAAGAGAAGCAGAGATACTTTTGCTATTATATGATAAACATAAAATTTGCTTGCCACTAAAGGAGCAGAATAGAATCTGCTTGCCATTATAAGAGAAGCAAAAAGGCATGTGGGGATGTGAACGCTTTGGTTGCGCAAATTTAAAGAAACTTTCCTTTGTTATTTTTGGACTACGAACACATGATTCAAGAAAGTCTGAGAATTTCAAATTGAGTTTGTGATTTGAAACAACTAACTCCAGCTGTAACTAAATTTCGTTAAATATTTATAAATATATTCACTTCATCATCGATAAAACTTTTTAGAAATTACTTGAAATATAAGATTTTTTGTTGAATAACAATAAATCCAAGTTTTATTTTGTAACAAATAGAATCTATTTATTGTAACATGTTTTAGTTAAATGTGTGAACACAGATCAACAGATTGTTCGTCGGCGTAGTATTTGTTACCGTAACTAGATATTACCATGTGGGTTTATATTAGGCTTAAATTTAATTTATTGTTTGTTTGCTACTTCCAGATTACCCACAAAAGTCCTGTCGGTCAGAAACTCTTTTTGACACCATCTCCCTCCGACCATTAGTGTTGTTCATTCAAATGTTCATATTCAAAATGTCTTATCCTGTCCGAATCAGGGTCCCCATCATAATGGCCTGCAAGCTGATAAAACTATTTAATGCAGAGTGTCTTGACTAAAATTCTATAAAAAGGATTTAACACTTACATCGACATTTTTCCCATAACACACTTTCATACTTGATTAATTCTTATCTCTATAGTTTTCCCCGAAACTCACTTGCATACTTGATAAACGCTAATTTCTATAGTTTTCCTAACACCAACATCCATACTTGATTTACACTAATCTCTATAGTTTTTCCCATAACCAACTTCTGTACTTGATTAACAATAATCTCTATAGTTTTAACCATAACAAACGTCCATACATGGTTATAATTATCTCTATAGTTTTCCCCATTACATCACTCCCATACTTGATTAACACTTATCTCTATAGTTTTCCCATCATACACTTCCATACTTCATTTACGATAATCTCTATAGTTTTTCCCAATCACACTACCATACTTGATTAACACTGATTTCTTTAGTTTTTCCATATCACACTTCCATACTTGGATGAACTTATCTCTATAGTTTTTCCCATAACCCACTTCCTTATTTGATTAACAATTATCTCTTTAGTTTTTCCCATAACTTACGTCCATACTTGATTAGCATTACATGTAATATCTGTAGTTTTTCCCATAACTCACTTCCATACTTTATTAACACTAATCTCTATAGATTTTCACATAACACACTTCCATACATGACTAACGCTAATCTCTTTATTTTTTCCCATATCACACTTCCATACTTGATTAACGCTAATCTCCATATTTTTTCCCATTACACACTTCTATACTTGATTCTCACTTATCTCTATAGTCTTTCCCATAACTTACTTCTATATTTAATTAACACTGATCTCTACAGTTTTCTCCGTTACATCACGTCCATACTTGATTAACGCTAATCTCTATAGTTTTTCCCATAACCAACTTCTATACTTGATTAACACTTATCTTTATAGTTTTTCCAATAACCCACTTCCATACTTGATTAATAATAATCTCTATAGTTTTTCCCATAACAAACGTCCATACATGGTTAACAATCATCTCTTTAATTTTTACCATAACAAACGTCCATACATGGTTAATAATTATCTCTATAGTTTTCCCCATTACATCACTCCCATACTTGATTAACACTAATCTCTAAAGTTTTCCAAAAAACACACTTCTATTCTTGATTAACACTTATCTCTATAGTTTTCCCGTAATACACTTCCATACTTCATTTACGATAATCTCTATAGTTTTTCCCAATCACACTTCAATACTTGATAAACACTTATATCTGTAATTTTTCCATATCACACTTCCATACTTGTATGAAATTATCTCTATAGTTTACCCTTAACCCACTTCCATATTTGATTAACAATTATCTCTTGAGTTTTTCCCATAACTTACGTCCATTCTTGATTAGCATTAATATCTGTAGTTTTTCCCATAACTCACTTCCATACTTTATTAACACTAATCTCTATAGTTTTTCACATAACACACTTCCATACATGACTATCGCTAATCTCTTTGTTTTTCCCATATCACACTACCATACTTGAATAACGCTAATCTCTATAATGTTTCCCATTACTATACTTGATTCTCACTAATCTCTATAGTCTTTCCCATAACTTACCTTTATACTTAACACTGATCTCTACAGTTTTCTCCGTTACACCACGTCCATACTTGATTAACGCTAATCTCTATAGTTTTCCCATTACTCACTTTTACATGTATACTTGATTAACACTGATCTCTATAGTTTTTTCTTATAACCCACTTCCATGCTTGACTAACGTTAATCTCTATATTTTTTTCCCAAAACACACTTTTATACTTGATTCACACTAATATCTGTAGTTTTTCCAATAACACATATCCATACTTGATTAACACTAATCTCTAGAGTTTTCTTAACAACTCACTTTTATACTTGATTAACGCTAATCGTTATAGTTTTTCTCAAAACACACTTTTATACTTGATCGACACTAATCTTAATTGTTTTTTCCCATAACTCACTTTTATACTTGATTAACACTAATATCTGTTGTTTTTCCAATAACACACTTTCATACTTGATTAACATTAATCTCTTTAGTTTTTCCCATAACACACTTCCATACGCCAGCCTTTCTAACCTTCCCATCCGATTCACTCTTTACAGTGTCAGTAACAACACCATCACACCATTCATTTCTCGAAAGGTTCTTATCTTTCAGTAATACTACATTCCCATTTTTCACATTAGGGTGGTCAACAAACCACTTTCGCCGTCTTGGCAGATTCTGCAAGTATCTCTCCCGCCAGCGTTTCCAATATACGTCAGATAGCACTTGAACCTGTTTTAAATGTGCTTTATAAATCCTCACTCAAATCTTAATCTACAACACTTCCCTTCCCATTATATCTATGCATTTATTTTCAATATTCTTCTTTATCTTGATAAATAAGACATTGTCTCGAGATTGCAACCCTTTATCTTCTCTCAGCGCTAACTTTTATACGGCTTAAATATCGAATTCCCGTCCTTGTCCTTACCAATACTGCCCACTGCTCTCCAATCAAACTAAGGCTTAGTTATTTCAGAGTGGTCCTGTGGAATGTTATTACATACAAACACTGTTCTTAATGATAGTTCATATAACCCGTCTAAAGATTGTACTTTTAGCGAGTGAACTTTAGACCAGAGGATTGGTGTAAGGCCAATTCAGAATTAATTTCTGTCCGTCTATTTCAAGAGAGTCTAATGGAGGAAGACAACTATGATACAATGCTGAACTCTCATGCGAAACTGATTTCATTGCAAAAGAATTGGAAGAATTTGAAAAGCAATTTGGAAAGCAAACTGAAAAGCAAGCAACTGAATTTTCCTTTCGTGCAAGTGATAACAACGTTTTCCGTAGCAAATTGACCAATTCAAAAGAAAATTCAGATCACAACTAAAGGCTTCAGTTCAACAAAGAGATCATCTATCTTTCTTATTGCAGAAAGTGAATAATGCATACTAGTTGCAGTGTGTTGAAATGGAATAAAAGATGGAGAAGAGGCACGAAACTTTGAGTCAGCCATAATAGCAGGAACATACAACTATTTGATCTAAAAAATCCTTACAAAATGGAAAAGGATTTCTACTGCCAGAAATACTGAAGTACAAAATGACACAAAAGACCGGACTTTATATCTATTAAGAGTCCATGGTACATGTAAGAATGCTTTAAGTGTGGTAGAAAAGGAAAATCATTTCATAATACCTTTTTAAACTTATTAAGCAACAATGTGCTGTAACAGTGTAAATATGAGTCTAAATTTACAGTGTTAAACTAAAGCAGTGAAGAGCTTTTATTCAGCATGTTTTTAAGAATTTCTTTTAAAACTTAATTTGATTTACTGATATTTTCTTTAAAATTTGAACAGTATCCAAATTTTCTCTCAATAACACTACTGACATGCCAATAAGTTCTCACATATATCAAATATCAACTATATTCTGAGATCAATAAAGTCTCCATTAACATTGTATCGTAAAATAATGTACATGTATTACTAAAACGGATATTTTACTTGTAACTGTATAAAATACTATTTTAAATGTGTGTATCAAATGTGACGGATAAACAAAAAGAAAAACAATCTTTAGTAGAACCGCAAGGATTAACAAATGACTTATAGATATTTATGGCTGGAGTAAGTGATCAGTCGTATCAGAATATACAACAGCATCCAACCAATGGCGATATACCTTGGACCCCATTCATACTGAGAGATACCAGATTACAATACACTGCCCCGGCTCTGCCGCCCCATCCTCCGTCTGTGTACAACAACGATGAGAACAGAATACAATTTGATCAACCCACGTATACACATTATAACATTGTGACAAGCTATGTGGGTTAATTGAGCAGTTAAACACACGATTATACTGCATTGAACAAAATGTTTGAAAACGTACACCAACGGAAAAAGATTCATGATTGGTGCGGGCAGACATATCACAACTTAAGGCTGACAATTCAAGAATTATATACAGTCTAACCCATGTATGTGATTTTTGATGACACCAAGTTCCTAAAAAACGAAAACAACACACTCAGATCAAATATGACCGATACTTTAACAAGAACAAGAAATTAAAAGAGCAGTTCCTCGAACTTCAATCGCGACCCATGAGTGAATTTTTTTTTTCCGAATTACCTGAGGAGACAAGATTGGATAAGCCAGAGAACTATTCAGATACCGTTAACAGTTCTTTAAGGACAACATGGAAGGCGACTTTGTCATTGACCCCGAAAAAAAAATATCAAATTCATTTTGACCGAGTGTACAGACTAAGAATACGTAACAAAAACGACTCCAGAGCAAAACCACGGCCCAAAGTAGCCAAGTTCGAACGTATCCTTGACCATGCATATCTGCGTGAAATAGGACTTCTGCTTAACAAATCACAAATCGTCAACATAATGCGGGAGCAGTTTCCAGCGGATATTGAAGAACTGAAAATAACAATTAAACTCGAAATGCGCCAATGGATAGGTCAATATTACAAATTTAACCTATTCAGGAATAAACTCTGCTGCAATTGTCCAATTTTTATCACCGATATAACAAGTATGAAAATCTATGCAACGACCTACTTTAATACAATTGCGTGGCGATAACCAGAAATTCAATCACAGACGTAGAAGGCGTTACAGTCATAATGGTAACCAGGCAACCACGTCCAAATCATATCTTATCCATCTGCCACACATAAACTTTTCAACCCAAAATATATTTGACATCCGGCGAGACATGGACAAAGAGGATACAAAAACGTTCAACGCCCAATCAATAAAAAAGCGCGCTCGATCCTTGACAGATGAGAAAATAGAAATTATGTAAATCAAACGTTCAATGACAGAAGTGGTTATATAAATTCGTGGTAAGAACGGAACACAGACTGTTACCTATCCTCATGTAAGAATGCCCTCCACTCCCAAGATGTGCGTCTCCTCAACCGAATCATCACAACTTTGAAGGCAACGACCCGGTTAATGATCTAACGGCCAATCGGCCGTCGCAACGTGTACGAGAAAGTTAAACCATCGCTCAGACAATTATAGACTAAACGATGAGAACTAAAACTGTTCAAATAAAACAAACTACTGTCATTCACTGTTAACACTAAATGTATGCGGACTGGAAAACAAAGCGTCAGTTGCTGAGCTTATCGCTATATGGGTATGATGTTAATGGCTTATCATAAACAAAAATGAATCAATTTGAAACAATTGAGTTCAGTGGATTTAACTTGCATTAAAATGAATCGACCAGAAATTACACAAATAAGATCAGGTGGTATTGCTTTAGCTTACACACAATATTTATACAATTATATCACTGTTTTAAATACTAAAAAACTAATTCTATGGTTTGTTATATCGAAGCGTATCACGAAAAATAGCGATATTCTCTGCGCTATTGTATTATATCCATACCACCTAACGGAACAAAATAAGCGGGCGAGGATCCTTTCTTCTAAATTGAAAGTGAAATACGGTTATTCTCTGATAAATATGACAGACTGATTTTGGAGATTATAAATTTAGGACGACAATTTTGTCCGACCCTATACTTATTGATTCGTTATTTGTTTGACCATCAACGTGCATTGGAATATTAAATGATTATGACAATGAGACTTTGAAAATTCTAAAATATCGACAGAAAGGTCCAATAACGGCAAAACAGTGAATGCCTATCGGTACAAAATACTTGATATTTGTTAAAACAATTGTATATATTATTATTAATGGCAGATTCTCGAAAATTGGTAAATGCCCCAGTAAGGGTGTACGTACAATCGATTATTTTACGGTCAAAGAATTATATACTTTATTTTGTGATTGTCATATTTATGTATGTTTACGATTGTCAATTAACAGTAAGTGTGAATATGCAGGGGATGTTAACAGTACTATTAAAAAAGTATGGGAAAATTATTATTTTCAAAATATTAGTCAAAATAAAATAAAATAAATAAAATTTTACAAAATATTTCCGATTTAGCAATAACAGATAATTAAACCTCTAATGACATTAACAACATTGTTGATCATATCAATGACGTTTTCTTAAATATAGTTCTAAAACACTTTGGTTACATAAAAATTAAAAAAGAAACCTGAAGAAATTTCACTATCATCGTTGTTTTTGCCTAAACAGTAGAAAGGCAAGAAAACATTTTCACATAGCTAAATAAATGTACACATTACGCAGCAACTATGCATAAATAATAAAATCATTAAGACAACATCAAACATTCTTAAGAAAAGTGTTTGATATTAAAGATAAAGATCAAAACAAATATTGGATTTTTTTTACTAAACAGGGTACTGAAAAAATGTTTCAAAAATACCAAAGCGAGCATCATAGACCGGGTAAGAAATTAACACATTGAAACCTTAACAAATTTATATACATATGCTTATCTATTTGAAGCTATTTAATGTTATTTTTGACACTGGATTCGTATGAGAAACTGTAAAAACATGACTGTCAAGCTGGTTGTAGAAAAAAAAATTATTCAACTACAACATTTTTTGCTAGATTTATTAATGCAATTAGTAGACAATTCTTATATAAAGCTCTTATTTGCCTTCATTGGCATAAATAAAGATTTCGATACTATATGTAGAGCAGGACTATGACAAAAAATATAACAACATCAATGGCAAATGCATCAATCTAATCAAACGATGTATAATAATATTAAGTCATGTGTCTGTAAATAATATAAAATCAGAGTTCTTTTGTTGTAATACCGGTGTCACGTTAGATATATTTTTCATTGTGTTTTGAGGGAAATATAAGAGATTAAATCCTGGCATTTATTTCACAATATTTGCCTCGATTTCGAAAAATCTAGTCGTCAATTTGCCAACATACAAATCTTTATATTCTTAATAGTTATACTAATTTTCTTTATAGAATAAACATTAGGGAAATTTTAAATAAAGGTTAACATGCTGAAGGAGTTTACGAGTGCTTTTGATGAGTAATTTATGTTTAATTTGACACCGTCAAGGCCTTACGTCATATTTACATATATTGATGGTGGACACTCTTTTCAGAACTTTTTTAATTTAAAGTTTTGAAATTAAACAAGGTGTTTAAAAATCAAATGTCGACTAAATTATTGAGTATATATAAATCAAAAAATCTAGTGCCCAGTAAGAAAAATCTATTGTTGTGTAATGGTGTTGTGTATTGAGTGAGAAAATCTAGTGTCGCGTATGAAAATATACAGTCAAATAAGAAATTTGAATGTCGTGGAAGGATGTTGAATATACATTTTATATAGATTAGAAAATGTAGTGCCTAGTAAGAAAAATCTATATTGAGTAAGGATGTAATGTAATCTAGTGAGAAAATCTAGTGTCCCATATGACAATATAGTGTCCTATAAGGAAATTGAATGTCGTGTAAGGATGTTGAGTATTGAGTGAGGAAATCTTGTGTCGCGTATGAAAATATAGTGTCATATAAGGAAATTGAATGTTGTGTAAGGATGTTGAGTATTGAGTGAGTAAATATAGTGTTGCATATGCAAATATATTGTTTTATAAGGAAATTGAATATCATGAAAGGATGTTGAGTATACATGTATATAGATTGGGAAATCTGGTGCCCAGTATTAAAATCCATAGTCAAGTAATGATGTTGTGTATCGAGTGAGAACTGTTACGTATGAAAATATAGTGTAAAAAATGAAATTGAATGTTGTGTAAGGATGTTGAATATATATAGATTACGAAATCTAGTGCCCAGTAAGAAAAATCTATATTGACTGAGGATGTTGTGTGTCGAGAAAATCTCGTGTTGCGTATAAAAATATAGTGTTATATAAGGAAATTGAATGTCTTGTAAGGATAATGAATATCGAGTGAGAAAATCTAGTGTTGCATATAAAAATAAAGTGTCATATAAGGAAATTGAATGTCGTGTAAGGATGTTGAGTAATGAGTGAGAAAATGTAGTGTCGTGTATC
Source organism: Panopea generosa (assembly GCA_029582155.1). NCBI lineage: Eukaryota > Metazoa > Mollusca > Bivalvia > Adapedonta > Hiatellidae > Panopea > Panopea generosa. Next base: position 13,995,085 of record CM055899.1, on the reverse strand, counting down.
AAAATATAGTTTCATATAAGGAAATTGAATATCGAGTGAGAAAATCTAGTGTTGCATATAAAAATAAAGTGTCATATAAGGAAATTGAATGTCGTGTAAGGATGTTGAGTAATGAGTGAGAAAATGTAGTGTCGGGTATCAAAATATAGTTTCATATAAGGAAATTGAATGTCGTGTAAGGATGTTGTGTATCGAATGAGAAAACCTAGTGTCGCGTATGAAAATAAAGTGTCATATAAGGAAATTGAATGTCATGTTATGATGTTGACTATCGAGTGAGAAAATCTAGTGCCACATATGAAAATATAGTGTCATATAAGGAAATTGAATGTTGTGTTATGATGTTGAGTTTCGAGTGAGAAATTCTAGTGTTGCATATGAAAATATAGTGTCATATAAGAAAACTGAATATCGTGTAAGGATGTTGTGTATTGAGTGAGAAAATGTAGTGTTGCGTATGAAAATATACAGACAACTAAGGAACTTGAATGTCGTGGAAGGATGTTGAGTATATATGGATTAGAAAATCTAGTGCACTGTAAGAAAAATCTAGGAAAGATGCTGTGTATTGAGTAAGAGAATCTAGTGTCGCGTATGAAAATAAAGTGTCATATAAGGAAATTGAATGTCATGTAAGGATGTTGAGTATATATAGATTAGGAAATCTAGTGCCAAGTATTAAAATCTATAGTCCAGTAAAGATGTTGTGTATCGAGTGTGAAAATCTAGTGTTCCGTATAAAAATATAGTGTCAAATTAGAAAATTGGTACGAAACGTGTGCTTATCATGCAGTTGATGCTTGCCTTGCGTAATTTTAATACCAAACACGTGTAATGTGCTTATCATGCAAGTTACACTTGTCTTGTATAATTTAGGTACAGACATGTGCTTATAATGCAATTGGTGCTTGTCTTGTGTAATTTAGGAACCAAACGCGTAGTCTCTATGCCGTTTGTGCTTTTCTTTTGTAAAGTACGTTTTCAACGTGTTTTTCTCATGCCGATTATGTTTTAATTGTGCAATTTTGGTACCAAACGTTTGGTTTTTCTTTTCGTTGGTGCTTATCACGTGCTTATAATGTAAGTAGCGCTTGTCTTATGTAATAAAGGTACCAAAAGTGTATTTATCATGCCCTTGATGCTTTGTGTTATTAAGGTACCAAACCTAAGCATATCATGCAGTTGGTGATTGCCTTGTGTAATTTAGGTACCAAACGTGTAGATCTGATACCGATGGTGCCTGTCTTGTCTATTTTAGGTACCAAACATGTGCTTATCATGCAGTTGGTGCTTGTCTAGTGTAATTTAGGTACCAAACGCGTGGTTCTCATGCCTTTGGTACTTGTCGATTTTAATTTACCTACATAACGTGTGTTTGTCATTCCGTTTATGCTTTACTTGTAAAATAAGGACCAAACGTGTGCTTATCATGCAGTTTGAGCTTGTCTTATGTATTGTTAGTACTAAACGTGTGGTTCTCTTTCCGTTGGTGACTTTATTGTGTACTTTAGATACCAGATGTGTGGTTCTCAAGTAGTTGCTTCTTGTTTTGTGCTATTTAAGTACCAAACACGTTTTATCATGCTGGTAGCGCTTGTCTTATGTAAAAAAAAAGTACCAAACGTTTGAGTCTCATGTCATTGATGCATGTGCATAACAGTTGGTGATTGTCTCTGTCTTGTTTCTTTTAGGTATCAAACGTGTGTTTATCATGCAGTTGGTGCTTGTATAGTGTAATTTATGTACCAAAACGCCTGGTTCTCATGCCATTGGTGGTTGCCGTGTGTAATTTACATACATAACGTGTGGTTCTCATGCCGCTTATACGTTATTTGTGTAAGTTTGAAACCAAACGTGTGCTTATCATGCAGTTTGTGCTTGTGTAGGTATCAAAACGAATGGTCTCTTGGAGTTGGTGCTTGTCTTGTGTAATTTAAATTCCAAACACGTGCCACGTCCTTATCATGCAGGTAACACTCGTCTTGTATTCTTTATATGCCAAATCTTTGCTTATCAACCTGCTCTTGTCTTTTGTAATATAAATATCAAACGCGTAGTTGTCATGCCGTTGGTGATTGTTTTGGGTAATTAAAGTATCGAATTGGTGGTCATCATGCAATTTGTGCTTGTCTTGTGCAACTTATGTTATAAACATGTGTCTATATTGCAGGTAGCACTTGTCTTGTGTAAAAAAGATCTCAAACAGATGGTTGTCATGCAGGTACACATAGCCATAGTCTTATGTAACTTTACTACCAAACGCGTAGTTATCATGCCGTTGGTGATTATTTTGTGTAAGTAAAGTA
>CM055899.1:13980279-13987779 GCA_029582155.1 Panopea generosa | reverse complement strand
ACAGACGTTCCATTATCCATGAACGTATTGGTAAGCAATGCATAACCCAACTTATAATATGGTAAGGTAAAAGTTATCTTGTTGTATTGTACTCTGTATATCCCTACTAGCCTTTTCAATAATATACATAGTAAAAATAAGCTAAATATAAAAAAATATGTATTCGTTTAAATTTGCGCCATTCGTTTGCATATCTATTAAATTTATTCAAAATATAATGTCAGAGTTTTATAATATTATACGTGATACTACCTGTCATTCATTATACAATAACACGTTATTTAATACTAAATACTTAAAATATTATCCACTTTTGTGTATTCAATATCAGCATTGTATAAACAAAACTATATATCTTCCATCTAAGCCTTAAGTTTGGGCTGAATGAAAAAGTTTGTATAATATATCACAGTGTATTTCTCAAAATATGATACGTAACCATATAGATTTATAGTTTGCTTTCTTAACCAAACGTGCAACGGGTTGGAGCAATATGAGGGGAATTGCAATACAAATAAACAAACATGAGACAATCGATCACAATAACAATTAGCATACATCTCCCACGAACATTTTTAATCTTAAAAAAACCCGCTAGAATGCAGCATTTGATTGATGTTTGAAATATTAATTTTTCCCGTGGATGGAGTGGTTAGGGTGTAGCCATTCCCTTATCAGTTGGAGAGCTTTCCCCTTCCCAAACGCTTCATGATATAGATACAAAAAGTACTAAAGAGAGAGAGAGAGAGAGAGAGAGAGAGAGAGAGAGAGAGAGAGAGAGATAGAGAGAGGGGGTGGGTTATGTGTTTGAAATAATGTGTAATTAATTTAATACATGAAGTAATCTACGTGTCACGTTAGATTCACACGTACTCCAGATAGTCTACGCGTGTGGATCTGTCGTAGGGGGTCATGAGATCCTCACGCAGAAAAAACATGTGTTCTTGTTTAAACATAGGTTAGACAGGCAAAAAAGCTCATTGGGGTGCTATTATGTTCTTAAAAAACATACATTTTAATTGGACCTCGCTTGTCAGAGATACATTATGTAAATTAGGATTTTATTATGTGTGGTTAGCACAAGGAGTGGGTGATATAAATATATTTCTTTCTACATTCAAACAAAGACTACTAGATAATTATATTCAAAATTTAAACGAACGATTAAACAACTCCCCACGAACAAAATTTTACAGGGCATTTTATACTTCAAGGAAAAGTGAACATTCTAAAATTTAGAAAAGCGTTAACAAGACTTAGAATATCTGTGAATAGGTTAGAAATTGAAACAGGGCGAGGAAATAAAACAATAAAAACCCTAGAGAAAACAGAAACTGCAGTAATATGTAATATCTTGGATGACGAATTTCATTTTTTATTCGAATGCAGTACATATAATAACATAAGATGTCAGTACTTAAAGCCTTTAGTTAATTCTTAAGAAATCGCAGCATGTTTAAGACCGTCTAGTTATTTCAGTCTGATAACAAAACTCTGAATAAAACTTAGCAACATATATATTCAAAGCTTTTGAAATCAGAAATACATTAATTTTTGAAAATTAACAACACTCTCCTGTTCTTAAAGTTGTATAACTGTGTGTTGATTTAAAGCTGAACAGCAAATCAAAATAAAGTTTATGACAAAAAATAATTATTATTATTTGTTTAAGGAATAATTCCAAAGTATAAAATATGTCTAGCTTTTAATAGCATTTGGGGAAATGTTTCTTTACGCAGAAATAGGTATAAATATACATGTAGGTATATAAAGATATTTCATACGATTCGCGTGCAATTGAACACATTAATGTTTGTATTATTGTTATTCTGTTATCTGTTTGCTCATGGTTATATGTGAATAATGCATCAATTTATATGAAACTTTGTACGGTTAATTGGGGATGGCCTTAATTGACCTATGACAGGGAAATAAAATCTAAATTCTATCAAATTTCGTAATCAGAATATTCATTATCGAATTCTGAATTGATTTGCATGTAAGATTTATTTCATTATGCCAATGTCTAGGGACGACACGTGCAACATCAATAAATTTGCAAAACTGCTATGTCTACTTATATCACAATTTAGTAATCAACCCTCCATATAATTTTATAACTGTAACTGAAGTCGTTTTGTCTTTGTTGTCAATCTATGGATCTTTCATCTACCATTATCTATGGGTGTTTTTTCCAGGTCTTTCATATTAGCAAATCTAATTTTGTAATATCAAAAGGTGTTATCTTACAGTGTATTCCATTTGATCCATGTATTTTTACATGCTGTCAATGCCAACAGCATTTATTTTGTGCACAGTAACAGAGGACTGGTTTGTGATTTTGTTGTGTGGGTTTTTACACCTGTGTATTTGATAATCATTTTAATTATTGTAAATTATCTGCATTATCATTGTTTAAATTCTTGAAAAATAGTTGTATTTATATTATCAAGAAATGGCTAAATTTACACAATCAGATCACTAAATATGAAAGAAAATACATAATACAGGTAGTTCAATTTGATATTTGTGTCGACATAGTTGGATCCAGTTGCATTAAGTTATTATTATAGTTAGATAAATACAGCATGCAGATATGCAGGTTTAAGATACACAAACTGAAATGTCCATGTGACATTGAAACATCAATTGTAGATCTGCCTTTCCTAAATTCAAATCGTGTATCAAACACATGCTGTCGTGGTTGTCACATACTTATTCAATGTGTTTGTTCAAAATTGTACTAAACAATTTAGGATAATCATGCATTTTGTACCTAAATTACACAAAACAAGTGTTACCTGTATAATAACCCCTGATTTCAACCTAGGTTACACAAGACTAGGGTTACCTGCAGTAGAAACACGCGTTTGGAACCAAAATTCCACAAGACAGGCACTAACCAAACGTTTGGTACCTAAATAACACAAGAAAAGAACCAATTATATGATAATCTCATGTTTGGTACCTAATTACAAAAGAGAAGCGCTACCTGCATTTTGTACGTAAATTACATAAGACAAGCACCAACAAAATGAGGTCTACACGTTTTGTACCTGAACTATACACAAAAGGTATCAACGGCATGAGAACCACACGTTTGGTACCTAATTTACACATGAAAAGAACCAGTTATATGATAATCTCATGTTAGGTACCTAAATTACAAAAGAGAAGCGCTACCTGCATTTTGTACCTAAATTACATTAGACAAGCACCAACAAAATGAGGTCTACACGTTCTGTACCTGGACAATGCATAAAAGGTATCAACGGCATGAGAACCACACGTTTGGTACCTAATTTACACAAGACAAGTGTTACCTGCATGATAAGCCACTGTTAGCTGCCTAAATTAAACAAGCATGATAATCAAGTGTTTGATACTAAAATTACACAAGACAAGTGCTACCTGCATAAGCACACATTTTGTACTTAAATTACACAAAGACAAGTGCTACCTGCATAAGGACACATTTTGTATTTAAGTTATACAAGACAAGTGCTACCTGCATAAGCACACATTTTGTACTTAAGTTATACAAGACAAATGTTACCTACATAAGCACACATTTTGTACTTAAATTATACAAACACAAGTGCTACCTGCATCAGCACACATTTTGTACTTAAATTACACAAAGACAAGTGCTACCTGCATAAGCACACATTTTGTACTTTAATAACACAAAGACAAGTGCTACCTGCATAAGTACACATTTTGTACTTAAATTACACAAAGACAAGTGCTACCTGCATAAGCACACATTTTGTATTTAAATTACACAAGACAAACACTACCTGCATAAGCACACATTTGGTACCTAAATTACACAAGACAAGCACTACCTGCACTACCTGTGTGGTAATCAAATGTATGGTACTGTAATTACACATGAAAAGCACCAATTATACGATAACCTCACGTTTGGTACCTAAATTGCAAAAGACAAATGCTACCTGCATGACGTTTGGTACATAAATTACATTAAACAAGCGCTATCTGAGATTGTGTAAGTTTTGCCTCACAACAGAACAAATTTTTGTGACGACTTTGCCTAGAAAACCTCTTGCATAATACTCACAAAATAATACCAAATTTGAGAACAATTCCAAAGTATGCATTAAGCTTGCATACAAAAGTGGATGTACGTGTACAAATTGTAAAAGTTTAGGTTTTCTTTTTTGGTCAAATTATGGTAGTTGATTTATTGAAAAGGCTGCGTACGTTTAGGCTAATATTTTGCATGTTTTGTTTTAAAAAATATTGAGAAAAGAAATCGTTGCTCAATGTAATTTGTAATTAAACATGCTATTTGAAAATCGATAATTTCCAGATACAAACGACAATACATTTACATGGTCCTATTTCAATTTAAAATGTTACATCAATGGGTGAAAATAAAATCACCAAGTTTCCTGAAATGCACATATATGGCTGATTTTTTTTTTTTTAATTTTTTTTTTTCAAATCTATGTTTAATCATTATATATATAACAAAATACAAATGATGACAAACGTAAGTTAAGACAAGGTCTTTCATTCGAAGCAAAGCCTACATATCCCAACTGTTTTCAGAAATCCGCTGTGCAAAAAATATAACAAATATTCGTGTACGGCATACACAGAAAACTGGAGGAGGTATTACGTAACGAAATAAGTAACTGAAATATTGAGCCAGTCGTACTCGAAAAATATTCGTTCACATCGCCCATTTAGGGGCTAAAAAGTTTAGTCGTAGATAAAATGGCACAATATCTAACGGGTTATTACAAAACTAAAACGGCTAAACACAGTTGAAGTCTGGTATGACATGTTTCCAGAAAAGTCAACACCAAATAAATACTTTCATATTCACTTACTTATTTCAATATCGTCTAAAACAGGTGATGAGAAAAAATTCCTAATTTCCTATAAAAATTCTAGTACAAAACATATAAGAGATACTGTTCATATCAAAGTTTTGTATAATGTTAATACTATATTTGATAATCTAACATATATACATTTTTAGAATCATTAAACCAATACTTTATAATTTTGACCAATCTGTATGTCAACAATGGATGGCGTGCTACATGTAATATCCCATAAACACCTGTGTTGCTAGATTTACACCTCCGACTTGTTTTCAAAACTTTAAGTGCAGAGGCTCAACTTCTTCCGAGTTTTTAAAACCTTATATTTGAATAGCATAATAAAGTATAGACATTATAAAGGCGTCCAAAAAAAGGATGGGTGTCTGTGGATTCATACTTTTTTGACATTTGAACATAAAAAGGTTCATGGGTTTGAGCGCTTTGTCGCCTATTACTTGTTGGTTCAGTACGAAGGAGCCTTTGAAATTAAAAACATGAAATGCCGTTATTGAATACGCCAAAGAAGAGCATTTTGCTATTAAATAACGTGTCATTGTATAATGAATGAAAGCTAGTATTACGAAAACTAAAATGAAACTTTGACATTACCGTTTGAACAATTTCAATATGCATACGAATGGAGCAAATTAAAGCGAATACATATTTTTTTTATATTAAGCTTATGTTTCAGTTTTTGTCGACGCTCAATTAAATGTATTTGATTTTTATTGAAAATATCTTATACGATTTTTTATAACGATTTTGCTGTTGATTATTCTCCTACTAGAAAAAGACCAAATTATATTAGACTTAATGAAACATGTATACATGAGGATCGAATTGCACACATGAGGACTGCAGTCTGTCTGTCCGTCCGTCCGTCCGTCCGTCCGTCCGTCCGTCCGTCTGTCTGTCTAGGTTCCATAATGTTCCCATGTATGTTGTCCACAGGTCGTGATTACGTTCTGGTATAAATTATATATTAGTCCAAATTAAGTGGTGCTATAAAAAATATAAAATAAAAGTCTATATTTACTAGCTTTGTCGTTTTCCTTACTTTTTCATCAAAGATACATAGCGCAGCATAATTATGCGCTTCAATACTAAGCACGTCTGACTGTCAATCCAGGGGTTGTGAGTTCGAATTTCCGCCCGGCAACAGTCTCTGTAATGACTGATGTTCGACATTATTTCTCATTATCATTCATCTATCATCTCTGATTCAAGTGGGAAAGTTATCAGCGGAGATGGGTTGTGCTCGAATACTGGTTAACTTTTCAGGATCCCAGGAAACATTGGTTCGGTTAACTGATTGTCTGTTAGAACTTGAAGGCATAACATAACGCTAAATATTCAATTAATTAATCAAACTTCATTCTGTTTTAGATGGTACTTCTGTATTTACTGTTCATATTAGCTAGAATATTCATTAGCCAGAGAAAGCCTAACTCAATTATTTGAAATCTGCATCAGCCTAGTAAGTAGTCTATCGATAAATATTGTAATCTATCGATATACAAACGATTTTTTAATATGGATAAAGATTTGTTAGGCGACGCCAGAAATGGCATTGTCACATCAAAGTGTACCTGGGTGTGGGCTAAAAATGTTAAAAATGAGTCGAACAAAAACAGTGGGAATTATTTTTGACAAAGCAAAGCTTAGACACTTCTCCAGACTGTCATTGACAAAGGTCAGTTGCCAGGACTGCCAAGAATGACTTGATGTGTCACAAGGTTTAGACATCGTTACAGATCGGCTCAAGGCACAGACCAGACACAAGTGTGGCACCTCGCGTAACTATGATGAGCTTCTTCGTGAAATAAGCATCGCCAGCCGGGTTCCAATGAAGGATATGTAGTCTTCGTGGGAAGTCTACCAGAGGACTTATAGATAGCAGACCCATGATTACGAAAGTTTTTGACTCGTTTTCACGTTTGTTGGAGGATGAATCAGAGTTACTTTCCTTTGATACTCTAGGTTTAGATGTATATACAGCAGATGGATCCATCCTCAATTAATTTAAATTGGATATCTTGAATCCAACATAAAGATTACTTTATTACAAGATTACTATTTAAGTTGTTCCCGATACACATTTAAAAAGGACCTGCGAGTACAAATACTCCCTTATACATAGAATATTCACTTTTTCCTGAAATTTTCTCACTTCTCCTGATCTTATTCAAACTCTTTTACTTGTGATTAACACTTGCATAAGGTTTAGGAAAGCTTACCCTACATAACAATTAATACATTTAATTATATGTCTGTGAGATATTACATCTTTCACATTATACCGCAAAATTTGTAATAAAAATCTTGGCAAGTGAACCGTTGATCAGGGCAAGTAATTTTTCAGCCAGTGCAAGTAGATTTTTTTCACTTTTCAACCTACTTGCCCTGGGCTAGTCTCCAATTTTTTTGTCTTGCAGCACTGTTGTCGAGTCAAAAAGAAGGTCGTGTACAGTGAGTAAAACGTAAGATATATATACATTATTGAACAACTTAGCAGCTTAGAAAACGTAGACCTACGTTTCAGTTGAAGGTAAATTCTATACAGCATATATATTTTTTATCTCTTCTAATTAATACAGGACAGCAAAATTTATTTACTACGACCACTTAGTTTCATTTTCGA